>JBBBDQ010000925.1:2040000-2152500 GCA_037127315.1 Ascarosepion bandense
AATTTTGAATTAAGGAAATCAATTTTATTTCTTAAAAAGGCCAAGGAATTGGAGTTAGTGAGCAGTTTCGTGTTGTGCAGTTTTGAAATTCTGCGGAGTTTGTGGTTTGGAGAGGTGGAAGGACAAATCAGTCTTAAAACTAGCGTAAAAATCTGCATAGTGTTGCTTTTAAGCTTTTTTTATGTACCATGTCCCTTCAGGACGTGGGCGATCATAGCCCTCCACATCTCCTTATTCCTTGTAGCTCTTAACACCCTTTTTCTTGTTATCTCTCCCAAACCTTGTACTGCCATTCATTTGCTTAAGCCCATCAAGTATGTCATGCACTGTTTTCTCTTGTCCTTCTTTCTTTGTATCCACCCTGTGAGTATCAGATTTTCTAAGCCCTCCTTCCACATTGTGTCTCAAACTTTAGCTGTCCCTTCATAATGTTAAGTATAAATTTCCTTTTCATTTCCATTCTAGCCAAAACCTTGTTGTTGCTCACTTGTTCGGTCCATGGTATCCTCGGCAGCCTTCTGTAGAGCAACATTTCTGTTGCTTTAAGTCTCTTCTTCATCTTTGAGGAGATAGTCCAGCATTCACTGCCATATAGTAGGACTGATATCATGTAACTGCTTAGCACTCTTTTCCAATAAAATTTTCCTGTTTCTTATGAGAAAAGTGTTGTTTTTTTGGGGTTTTTTTTTTTTCAAAAGAAAAAATATCAGGCAACAATACAGCTCTTGAAGTGTTAATAAACTTAAGCAACTTTATTCCCCTTTAAATAGACACTTTTATTTATTAAGTTTAAATGTTTTCTGATGTTGGACTAAATAAACATAGTAATCATACAATTAAGTTTCTCTTTATTTTTTTTTTTATTTTTTTAACTTACTGTATAGAGAGGATGTGCGTTGTGGTACAGTGGATATCGGCTCGGAACGAGAAATCGGGGAGCCGAGTTCGAATTCCAGCTGAATCCATTGTATTCACTTATGCGCAAATACCCTTGGGAAAGGTATTAATCCGTCTTTTCCTTCCAGTTATGGGTTAAATAATAGGACAGATTGGGTTCTATAGCCTTGGTCGGCAACCAGTCTACCGCAGAAAGCAATGGCAACCTACTGCGGGATAATCTTCTGCCCAGTCAGTCATGTCTCTTTCGAGACATGATCGCCCAAGCGTGTATCACGTATGGCACCTAAACTGACTGTATGGAGCAGAGTTCTTCAAATTGTCTTTAATTATTTATTAAGTAATCATTAACTAAGGTTTCCATTCAATCGTTTATTTTTATTTACATTTTAAATCATTTTATTGGCTACATATGTGTGAATAGACACTTTTTTATTTTTTCCTTAAGTGTGAATTTATGTCTTCTGGCATGCAGAATAAAGAAAATGTGTTCTCTGGCAAGGTTTGAGACTGTCCCCACCCTCTCTGGTAGAAAAAATGTTCACTCCAGCAGGGTTTGAAATTTATTAACTCTTTAGCATTCAGACTGCCCAAACCAACCCTGTAAATATTTGCTCAGAATGTTCAACATGCTATAACCTGCTCCATGTATCATTTCAGTTAATTGCTCTAAATAATATTTTCTTGGGTGACCATGTCTCTTTCAAGACATGACTGACTAGGCAGAAGACTTTCCTGCAGTAGGTTTCCATTACTTTTTGAAGTAGATTGGTTGCCAACCAAGGCTATACAACACAATCTGTTCTACTATCCAGACCATAGCTGGAGAGAGAAGAGATGGATTAATACCTTTCCTAAGAGTATTTGTGCGTAAGTGAATGAAACAAATTTGACTGGAATTTGAACTTGGTTCTCGAATTTCTCATTCTGAGCTGATATCCATTACACCACAACACACAGCTTCATGTATACTCTGCCATTATATATATGACATCGTCAAAAATAATGGAGGAAGTCGGGTAAATGATCAACTTTTAGAGTCAATATTTGCGGGACAAGCTTGAGTGTGCTGAATGTTAATGGGTTAGGTTTCTCAAATGATAAGGCTGGTAGAAATAATTCACACCCTCTTTTTTTAAGAGGGTGTCTATTCAAATGCCTGTATTCATAAAAATAATTTTTGGAGCAGTATGAAATAATTTCGGACCAAAAATAAAATCCATCAATTCGTTAGAAATGTTTTGATTTACACATTTGTCTTGGTTATTATATTCATTGACATGCAATTTACCTTGGCAAAAGTACAAATCCACCACTTCTCCTCAGATGTTGGTTAATTAGTAGGATTTGTATCCATAAGTCATTATTTCAGAAAAAAAATTCTTCCCATCTAAAAATATTTCTGGTTTTAAGTAACCTGCAAAAGTTTGATAAGCCATTAAAAAAACAAACAAAAACTTAGCTAACAAGATTTAACTTGTGTGTTGCAAAAAAAAAAAAATGCGATCTTTAAAAATGCAGCAATTTATACTATTTGCATTTGTACTTGTTCCCTCTGTACTTCATCAGGTACATACCGATCTGAGTACCTATAGTTCATCAGGTATATATCAATCCAAGTACCTATAGTTAACCAATGCAAAGAAGTTTGAAAAATCTGATATAGAGTATAAGAAATATTATTACCATGAAGAAGTTTAGAAATATCCTCATCTCATCACAGTGTTTCAGCCATTGTTCCCTCTGCTTTCATCAGGTGCATACCGATCTGAGTACCTATGGGTAACTAATGCAAAAAGATTTGAAAAATTTTTTGTAGAATATAAAGAAACATTGTTTTCATGAAGAAATTTAGAAATATCTTAGTTGTTATAAGATTTTGGATGTTTATTCATCAGGTGTATATCAATCTGAGTACTTAGGGGTAACCAATGCAAAATGTTTGGAAAAATCTGATATAGTGTATAAAGAAATATTATTTCTATGAAGAAGTTTAGAAACATTGTTTTGAATTAAGATTCTTAACTACCTCTTCTCTTGATTCTCATGGTCAGATACTGTAGCACTTTTGTTTGTCAATAATTGAGTTGAAAGTTCATTATTAATTTTTGTTGAGCAATACATGGCATTGAATCGTTGATATCTTTGGGATGAGGTTTGATGGTTTCTGTGTTCCTTTCTGGAATGATCACTTAGTGATCTATAATCTCTTATTGGAGATTGACTGGTAGCCATTAGTCTTGCATTATCTTCACCTAGAATTTCATGTTCTTTGCGTTTGTAAAGTGATGGACGCATTTTTTGTAACCAGGATGTCACATGCCATTGTTTGTCTGATGCTTGCTTTTGGTTGTCATTAAATCTGCAGCTTTTCTCTGATTGGAATGGAAATTCTTGAACGTCTTGCTTACGTCTGTAGAGGCTCTGTCTCAAAGTTTTCGTAGTTTGTAGTTGTGTTGGTTCTATTGCAGAATAGGAGTTTTGGGTCATTGAAGGGCTTCGAATAAAGCTTGTACGTCCGTAAAGTGTTGTTCTTTTTAGAAATCGGTTCTCACTTCCCATGCTGTGGGTGTCTGAGTCATCACAGTCTTTGTGAGTAGCACTATTGGACTGACTTGGCTTTTCAAGCAGTAGTTTCTGCACGGATACCTTTTCTCTGGTATAGGTCTCCATCTAATATAAGATCACCACAGACAATGAGGTCTTTTAACTGAAATTAAGAAATCATTTATTTAGTTTAAAAATTGCAGAAAAATTCATGTTACTGTAAGTATTAGAAGAGTATAAACATAGAAATATTAAAACAGTAAACCATTTGGTATCAAGATGTAGAATCTTTATCAGAATATCTTTTGTTATTGCTTTACATTAAAACTGCTTAGACTCTCATTCTGTGGCTATTAGTAAGCAGAGCAGATTGGAAATAAAGGATAAATGATCAAGTTTAACAAATTGCAATGTCCCTGACATCTTGGTTTCCATCACTTTGTTTCTCTGTTAAACTTGGCTAAAAAAAAAAAGTTTTCAGTGAAACAAGAAGTTAAATCGCTTTTTACCTTAGAACAGAAACTCAGCTGTTTGAACTGCAGGAACCAATGGTTACAGAAAAATCAAACTGGTTTTTCCAGATATTTTTTCCAGATATTTTTTTCTTACTGAGAGTTTATTCTTTATTTTTAATCTGTTTTTTTTTTTTTCACTGTGGGTTGTAGAATGATTCTCTGAGTAGTTGGTAAGATAAGTCAGTCAGTTAAATGCCATATGTGATGCACACTTCGGCAATCATGTCTCAAAAGAGACATTACTGACAGGGCAGAAATTTTTACGCAGTAGACTGGCTGCCATTACTTTCTGCAGTAGAATAGTTGCCAACCAAGGCTACTGCAGTAGGTTTCTATTACTTCCTGCAGTAGACTGATTTCCAACCAAGGCTATAGACTCCAATCTGTCCTATTATTTAACCCATAACTGGAGGGAAGAGATGGATTAATACCTTTCCCAAAGGTATTTGTGCGTAAGTGAATGCAAGGAATTCAACTGGAATTTGAACTCAGCTCCCCGATTTGTCGTTCCGAGTTGATATCCATTGTACCACAACACACATCCAAACAGACCACAACAATCAAACTAAAGTGATGTTTACAGTCATGTAATTACACATATATACAAAGGAGAGTAGATCATGAAATTTCAACTTTTAAATTAATTTTTTTTTGTATTTGTTTATATAGTCTAGCCAATTTTCATTTCATTTCTTTTGTATCACATTTTGTAATAATAGATGTAATAATAGATCTTCCAAGAAAGGTGAAATATTGTAAGAACCTGGATGCAAATATTTTTTTTATAATCATTTCATCCCAAACAAGGCAAAAATGCCACTGGTGCACAGGGGGTTGCAGTGTAAAAAAAACAAAAAAAAAAGGTACAGGGGATGTCGAGGAAAAGATAATTAGATAAAGAGATGGCATTTGGTGTTGCATTTAAATTTTTGGAGATTGTAGCTATCAGGGAAGGAAGTGACTTGAAATGGAGTTCTAAAAAAGAGATATGCGAGAATAGAAACTGTTAGAGTAGAAGAAGTGGTACATTTAACTATTTTGATGGTAAAAAAAAACGTGGACCTTCATGTTAGTCTACAGGAAAATCCACCTCACTCAGATGTGTCTTGTGGTGCAATGGATATCGACTTGGAATGACAAATTGGGGAGCTGAGTTTGAATTCTAGTTGAATTCCTTGTATTCACTTACAGAGTAATACCCTTGGGAAAGGTATTAATCTGTCTCTTCCCTCCAGTTATGAGCCAAATAATAGGACAGATTGGGTTCTATAGCCTTGGTCGGTAACCAGTCTACCACAGAAAGCAATGGCAACCTACTGCGAGATAATCTTCTGCCCAGTCAGTCATGTCTCTTTGAGACATGATCGCCCAAAGTGTGTATTACGTATGACACTCAACTGATGGACATGTCAATCTAGTAGCATGAGTAAATACATGTGGTTGCGGTACTGGGGGGAGGGGAAGCTTGTCAGAGCAGTTTCCATTTGAATACTTGTGAAAAAAGGACAGAGGGAAGCTACATCACATTGGTGAGAAAGTGACTGAAGGTGGGATACCAAATCAGGATCGATTATATTGCAGGTCCTTTTTTTGGATTTTGTCAAAAACCTTGAGATAAATAGCAGGAGCTTATGACTGCCTCAACTGTCTCTAGACTGCCTCCCTGGAAGTTACTCAGGTTAGTATTTATTGATGGAGCAGATATAGCAGCAGTATTTGATGCATGGGCAAATGGTAGATTTATAAATATGCAAGATGGATTTTGATGAGAAAAACTTCCTGGCCCTCATAGTAAAACTAAGAAAAACAGCTGAAATTTTTTGAACACTTAATGAGAAAGGAGGGCTTGAAAAACTTAACCCTCACAGGGCCTTCTTAACGGTAAGAAAGATAGAGGAAGACAGCGAGCTACTTATGAACTTGTGTGAATAGATGACTAGATGGGAGACTTGGCAAAAGGACAAATGCTGTTCAGGGAAACAGTGGATAGAAGGCTGTGGAGAGCCATCATTACCTATTTAAAGTAACAGTAAATTCTGTTTCCAGAACGTCAATAAATTTTTTCTTGTTGAAATTTCTGGGATGAGTAGTTATCATTATTCACATTCAAACTAATTTCCTTATCATTGTTGTTGTTATCATCGCCTGATCTCCTGTCTGAATTTGTGGGATGAATTATTATTTACGCTATGTATGTTTGGTCTGTAGCCACTGTTTTTGTTGTTGCTATTACAATGTTTTGACCATTGTGCTCTCTGGCCTTCATTTGAATTCAGTTTTTACTTGAAGAACACATTTTCTTAGAATTTTCTTTATAATCTAAAACAAGTACTAAAGTTATTTTGTAATATGCTAGCCTGTGAACACTGATATTTTGATCCTTTATTATGGATATGTTTTAAAGTTGACCCCATGTTTATATCTGCCTTTCCTATTTTATTCTGATAAGTTGTTGAACTCAGAAAAAATTTTTTTTATTTCTTTATTTTTTTTAAGTCTTATCTTAGTTTTTGGTTCAAAGGAAAAAAAGGACATAATTAGAGTTCATGAAAATTTAGTCAAATTATCTTTGAAAGGATATTATTACAATGAACAAGGCTGTGTTGTATTTTAAGCATTTTCTGGTTTTCTTTCATTCTTCAGAAATGTTTTTTCCTACCCTCCACCTATTGATTTCTCATATTGTTTTTTTTTTTTTTTTTTTTTTTTTTTTTTTAGTTCTTATTTTCCTTATTGTTTCTGTTTTGAGCCTGGCTCATTTTCTTACTCTGTTTTGTTTCTTTCTCTCTCTCTCTCTCTCTGTTTTGCTTCTCTCTCCTCTCTGTTTTGCTTCTCTCTCCCTCTCTCTCTGTTTTGCTTCTCTCTCCTCTCTCTCTCTGTTTTGCTTCTCTCTCCTCTCTCTCTCTGTTTTGCTTCTCTCTCTCTCTCTCTCTGTTTTGCTTCTCTCTCTCTCTCTCTCTCTGTTTTGCTTCTCTCTCTCTCTCTCTCTCTGTTTTGCTTCTCTCTCCTCTCTCTCTCTGTTTTGTTTTCTTCTCTCTCCTCTCTCTCTCTGTTTTGCTTCTCTCTCTTCTCTCTCTCTGTTTTGCTTCTCTCTCCTCTCTCTCTCTGTTTTGCTTCTCTCTCTCTCTCTCTCTTTTGCTTCTCTCTCTCTGTTTTGCTTCTCTCTCTCTGTTTTGCTCCTCTCTCTCTGTTTTGCTTCTCTCTCTCTGTTTTGCTTCTCTCTCTCTTTTCTCTCTCTCTCTGTTTTCTTCTCTCTCTCTGTTTTGCTTCTCTCTCTCTGTTTTGCTCTCTCTCTGTTTTGCTTCTCTCTCTCTGTTTTGCTTCTCTCTCTCTGTTTTGCTTCTCTCTCTCTGTTTTGCTTCTCTCTCTCTGTTTTGTTCTCTCTCTCTGTTTTGCTTCTCTCTCTCTGTTTTGCTTCTCTCTCTCTGTTTTGCTCTCTCTCTGTTTTGCTTCTCTCTCTCTGTTTTGCTTCTCTCTCTCTGTTTTGCTCTCTCTCTGTTTTGCTTCTCTCTCTCTGTTTTGCTTCTCTCTCTCTGTTTTGTTCTCTCTCTCTCTTTTGTTTTCTTCTCTCTCTGTTTTGCTTCTCTCTCTCTGTTTTGCTTCTCTCTCTCTGTTTTGCTTCTCTCTCTCTGTTTTGCTTCTCTCTCCTCTCTCTCTGTTTTGCTTCTCTCTCCTCTCTCTCTGTTTTGCTTCTCTCTCCTCTCTCTCTGTTTTGCTTCTCTCTCCTCTCTCTCTGTTTTGCTTCTCTCTCCTCTCTCTCTGTTTTGCTTCTCTCTCCTCTCTCTCTGTTTTGCTTCTCTCTCCTCTCTCTCTGTTTTGCTTCTCTCTCCTCTCTCTCTGTTTTGCTTCTCTCTCCTCTCTCTTTTTCCATTGTTCTTTTAATTCTATCTTTCTCTCTCTTTTTTTAATCCTCACATTCCATTCCTGCTTATAGACCAATTCTCCATTCTCTCAAAGAAATACAAACAAACCTAGCCCTTTAATCTGTTATATCTTAGACATATTTGTCCAACTTTTCACTGTGTGTCAAATCTTAGGCTATGTTAATCATGTGTAACTCCTTTCCCACTTAAGATTTTATCAAACTGAAATCCAACCTTTCTAAACAAACTGTCAAATCCCATTCATTGATAGTCTGAATTCGTTGACATTTATCACTTGGTGTACTACAATCACACAAATGTACTGATCCATGTTTCTATTTGGAAATTGTTAATGGAAAATTCCTGACTCAAAACTAAAATTCTTATTCATTTTTCCCTGAATTCTTAACCAGTTACTTCCTGTAGCTTTTCTCTTATTTACATTCTTTATATTTGGATTAATAGAGGAACCGATTTTTTTCTTTTCAATTTTTCCTTAATTTCATTTTAGATTTTAGGGTATATGTTTTTTTTTTTATGTTTTTTTTTTCCATTCTCAGTATAGAATTCTATTGTCCCTCCCCCTTTTCAGTGTAGATTTGTTTTTGCTTCATTATAATACTTAGTGAGAAAGTGCAGTAATATATAAATATTATTAAAACAGCATAAAAGGAAATTTAAAAATTTTACTTGCTGGAATATTCACCCATTGGAAAAGTTGCTCCACCTTGATAGGGCTTCATACCTCATATTTCTTCCTTTAATCTAAGTAGATAAGTTTCTGAGACAACCATGGCAAATAATGATACAATCCTCCCCATTATAATAAAAACTGTTGTGTATTTGTGTGAGTGTGTATGTATATATATATATATATATATATATATATATTCTAGCATCTACGCATCATTCATTCAGCAATGAATTAGAACACACTCAGCTATTGGGTGTGTATAATAATATACACGCTAAAAAGTCTGCCTCCTTCTACCGAGCGTCCATAGCTCAGAGGTAGAATCGCCAACTGATGCCAATTCGGTCGGGTTTCAATCCTGGGTAAAAAGCAATTGGATGACTAACCGTACTGATGAGCTATGATACAGTGAAACATCTGTCTACGGATGACTATATATGTGTCATCGACATACAAGCCTGTTTCGCTATATCCCAGCAAATTATTATATTGAATACATATGAATATCCTTCCTGTCACGCTCATGGAGAAAAAGAGATAGACAATAGCGATACAGTGTCAGCTCAGTTAATTCTCTTTACTATCTGTTATTAAAACTCTTTTGCTGTGTGCTTGCTTTTTAACAGTGCCTTTTTATTTTATGTCTTCTGCAAGAATTATGTTGTCAGGTACTGAAGTAAATATATATATATATATATTTTCTCTCTATTGTAATAAAGAGTTGTGTGTGTGTGTGTGTATATATATATATATATATATATATATCAAGAATTATGTTGTCAGGTACTGAAGTAAATATATATATATTTTCTCTCTATTGTAATAAAGAGTTGTATGTGTGTGTGTGTATATATATATATATATATATATATATATCAAGAATTATGTTGTCAGGTACTGAAGTAAATATATATATATTTTCTCTCTATTGTAATAAAGAGTTGTATGTATGTGTGTGTGTGTGTGTGTATATATATATATATATATATATATATATATATATCAAGAATTATGTTGTCAGGTACTGAAGTAAATATATATATATTTTCTCTCTATTGTAATAAAGAGTTGTATATGTGTGTGTGTATATATATATATATATATATATATATCAAGAATTATGTTGTCAGGTACTGAAGTAAATATATATATATATATTTTCTCTCTATTGTAATAAAGAGTTGTATGTGTGTGTGTGTGTGTGTGTGTATATATATATATATATATATATATATATATATCAAGAATTATGTTGTCAGGTACTGAAGTAAATATATATATATATATTTTCTCTCTATTGTAATAAAGAGTTGTGTGTGTGTGTGTGTATATATATATATATATATATATATATATATATATCAAGAATTATGTTGTCAGGTACTGAAGTAAATATATATATATATTTTCTCTCTATTGTAATAAAGAGTTGTATGTGTGTGTGTGTATATATATATCAAGAATTATGTTGTCAGGTACTGAAGTAAATATATATATATATTTTCTCTCTATTGTAATAAAGAGTTGTATGTGTGTGTGTGTATATATATATATATATATATATATATATATATCAAGAATTATGTTGTCAGGTACTGAAGTAAATATATATATATTTTCTCTCTATTGTAATAAAGAGTTGTATGTGTGTGTGTGTGTGTGTATATATATATATCAAGAATTATGTTGTCAGGTACTGAAGTAAATATATATATATTTTCTCTCTATTGTAATAAAGAGTTGTATGTGTGTGTGTGTGTGTGTATATATATATATATATATATATATATATATATCCATATCCTCATGTCCATTGGATTGTTTTTTATTTCTTTTTCTTATGTCTTAATGTAAGATATTCAATAGCAGGTACATCAATATATATATATATATATATATATATGTGTTGCCATCATCACAGAAAACTAGTGCTACAAAGTCGTCTGTAGACAAATGCTACATTATCAGTTGATCACTATAATGAAATTATTAAATAAGTTTTGAAAAAGTCTGATTCATAAAATTTGGCTTTCTAAAATGATAAATTGCCCCTAACCTCTGTCACCTTGTGTAATAGGAAAAAAGAAACGAAAAAAAAAAACAATTTTTGTTTTGCTCTGCCTCTACTGCCACTTTTATTTTTTTAAAAAATCAAACCAACTTCGTAAAACGTGGTTCCTAAATAGTACTGTATACTGTAAGAGAGACAGTAAATAAGGGGAATATCTTAAAACATTATGAACTTTATACTTTGATGTCTGTCAGACAAGTGAGTTAGGAAAGGAAAACATAACAAATTTAGAAAAAAAGAATTTTCCATTCAAAATGCAATTTTCATTTCAAGTAGGCCATACTGGTTTTGTAGAAAATAATCCCAACTAGACTAATGTCCTTATTTTTGTTATCACATTATTTCCTTTTACGCTCTCTAGCTTTTTGGGGTGTCTGTCAATCTAGGAATCCTTCGGAAAATTTTGAATTGGACCCTTTATTTTATCTATGGAAATACTTTCTTTATTTGGTGTTGTTGTGGAGGAATATCCTCTCTTACCCAGGAATGGGTATGGCCTGGGTTATAAAAGACCAGGACTAGAATGAACGACAGAGTGTTCGTGACTATACGAGAATGTTCGTCATTACACGAGAGTGATCGACTTTAGTCGAGAGCCATCGGCCTTAGACAAGAGTTAGACGTCACTAAACGGAAGCCTTAAGACGGACGCATACGTCCTATACAGAGACCTTGCCTTCTTGATTGTTATTCTTAACTGTTCGTTGGTGTACGTGTATTTGGTTTATTGTACTGAGGTATAATAAATCCCTATTCATATATCCTCAGTGTTAAGAATTATTTTTTTCACTATTCTTTCTCTGTTTATCCCCTCCCGGGATATAACAGGTGTTCATGTCTAGGAATATCTCATTGAGTTCTTACTTTGTGTGTGTTTTTTTTTAATTCAATCTCTAGAAATAAATTGTTCTTGTTCCACTGTCTATGTTTATGGATGTCATGTCTTTTTTTGTTCTTTGGTACTGCTCAGTTATTGCTATCCCTGTTTCCATCTAGTTTGAGTCTGTACTACACAACTCAAGAATTAAGTTAGTAATTACATTTTTAGCACTGCTCAGTTATTGCTTTGCCTGTCCTACAAATTACTGAGTACTATTCAGCTCAGGTATTGATGGTGTGTTGGTTGTGAGTCAACTTATAGAGTGTTTTGTCAGTTTTTGCTGGGTGAAATGCAGAAGCATTGTAGAGTGGGTGGTACTTTCTGGGTTCGGATGGAGCAAGATTTTGGGCGCCTGCTCCTCGTTTTCAAGATTTTCACTAAGGACCGGTTCATTTCGAACATTCCAATTTTTGGCACGAGCTCTTGTCTACATGCATGTGCGGGGAGGGGTGATCAATCAGAAAATGTTTTTGACAAGGTTCTAGTAAATAAATTTTAAAAATTGTGGATTAAGCTTAACAGAACAATGTAAGGATCTGTATGAAAACAAAAATGAAAATATTAAGGTGAATGATGTTGTAATCATAAAGAATACAGCTTTGGAGTAGATAGACTAAACTATCGCCCAGTTCACACTCCACCCATGTCTATTGAACAGGTTAAGAGGCTCATCCTTTTTTCCCTGTTTAGGATGTGGTTTCCAGCTTTCTCTTTTCCAATCTTTTCACTATTACGTAGCCCCCTGCACATCAGTGGCGTTACCGCCTGGCTCGGGTTGATACGATTTAAAAAAAAAAATATCATTTCACCCCCCCCCCCCCCATGCTAGGCATGACTGCCACTGGTGTGCAGGGGGTTACAGTGAGACAAAATAACAAGGTTCTGGGTATATCAAAGAAAGAATAATAGATGGATGGGAATCAAGGAGATAGAAGATGGCAATTGACGTTGGATTTAAAGTTTTGAAGATTGTAGCTATGTGAAAAGCTAGCAAAAGGGTTATTCCATGTCAATTCACCAGGGCATTACACCCACCAATACCGAATTACTTGAAATTTGGCACAAATATTCCCCTTCATGAGTTATGAAAAAGTACCAAATTATTTTGTGCTAGACCTTACCATTCTGATTTTAGTGGTGTAAAATTATCATATTTTGCTTCTAAATTACGGCTGTGAAACTCATGAAGGGGAATATTTGTGCCAAATTTAAAGTAATTTGGTGTATGTGGGTGCAGATTTCAACCTTTTGCTGGTGTTTTGACATGGAATGACCTAAAACGGGAGTTCCACAAACAGGAAGTGCAAGAAAAGAAACTGATAGAGTAGAGGAGACAGATTTAATTATTTCTACAGTAAAAGGGTGGGACTTTGATACCAATCTAGTAACATGCATAAATACATGTGGTTGAGGAACCAGGTAAAAAATCTTATCAGTACATTTGCTATGAAAATACTTGTAGAAAAGATGAAGGAAGTCGCATCCCATCAGTAATAAAGTGACTGATGGTGGGCTGCCAAGTTAAGATTGTTTATATTGCAGATCGTCCTTTGAATTGAGTTCACAATTACTATGCCACCAAATTTGACCCAATGTTTTAATCTACAGATTAAATAAAGGGTCCAGTTCATAATTCCTTTAAGGTTACTTTGATTGTCAAACACCTGAAGATGACCAGAGGACATTAGTTCAAATGTGAATCATATAATTACTATTTGGTTTCAAAGATTTCGGGAAAAGATTGTGCCTTTTATTACTGGATAGATCTAAATCTAAACTTATTTATAAATGGAACTTTGTGTGTGTGTCCATTACCTATAGACTCCGAAATGGCTGAACCAATTTTCTTGAAAAATTACACAGTTGTACTATAAGCATCTGCGAGTGTTCTTAGCTAGGTTTTGTGTCGAGGTACCCCTGATAAATATTATAATCAAAAAAGTCGGATTATAGAAGGAGTGGTCCGATTTTAATCAGATTTGATACACTCATAGACAAGGATATAAATGATATTCAGAAGTTTCAAGGTTGCAGTTCTTACAATAGTGCAGAAATCCGATTATTTTTATATATATATATATATATATATGCACACACACACACATATATATATATATATATATATATATATATAAAAGGCAAGATGTTTGTGTGTCTGTTTATCTGCCTGTATGTCTATTTTTTTTTTCAGTCCTTTCATTTTAGTTTTTGCTTCGGGTTTGGCTATAAGTAGGTATAATTGTAGTTCTTAGTCTCAGTCATGATACCATTTACTCAGAGGACTTATTTAGCCTTCAAAATTCAGTTTATGATGAAAAAAACTTATTTGATATCGATACCAGGAAATCAAAATTTGACTTACATCTATTCATTTTTCTTTCAGTCTATGGTTTTGCTTTAACTGGAAACAACTATTGCTTTTTAGTTTTTTGTGCCAACGTCCAAAGAGTCTGAGCTCCAGGACGATGGATTATTTTTAAAGGTTTCATTATGCCCAAGCAATGCCGGGCTATACTGCTAGTACTAAATATGAGATAAAAATTAGTAGAAAAATTAAAGATTTGTACTCATGTCTTTCATCTTTAAAAGTCTATGATAACATGCAATGTCTTAGTGATTAGCCAGTGAAAGCTAAAAGGTAGCATTTAAAATATATGCGAAATTCTATTTTATTTTCATACCAAATCTTTTATTTTATTTATACTATTTATATTCAGAACTCTTCAAAATGTTGTTATAACAGCAGCAAAACCTAATCAGGCCAAAAATTAAGTATTATCATATTTGGATGGGAGCTGCCCAGCTTCTTAATAGTCCAAAAGTGTCTCTGAGCCCAGGTGGGTTACAAATTATTTTTCAAAGGTGGGATATGACAAGCCTCTCACTGCTCTATTGCTACTTCTAAGGAGAGTGCTCAGATATTCTTTGGTTCCACTGAGTCTAACTTTTATGGCAAAGACATACCATGCCACTTACACTGTAGCAAGTTACCCACATTTTCTCCATATTCCATTGGTGAGGAGTAAGTTGCTGCAAAACACTTCTCTGTGGGACCGATTTCCAAGAGGATGTTTCTTTGATCACTTTCATCTTAACCTGTTCATATCTAGAGTTATCTCCCCATTCTATTCACATAATTTGCCTCTTAACATAATCCTGTACCTCAAGTGCCCCCTCCTCCAGGCCTTGTACATAGTGAAGCTTACTGTAAAAAGAAAAAAATTTTATTTTTTATTTTTTTTATACAGTTAATTTGTATTAATTTCTATTCTATTTGTCATTCTAAAGTACATATATGGGAAGGTGCTTAAAAGTTATTGGTTTGACCCACTTCTTCAAAATATGAGTATACATTAATTTCTTAATACCACTTTTTTTGCTAGAAACAAAGAGAGTACTGGATTGCTATCTGATGTCAGTTCTTCAATATGGTAGTGAATGCTGGACATATAATCAAAGATGGAGGAAAAATATGAAGCAACTGAAATGTGGTTCTAGAGAACGATGCTGCAAATATAATGGATCAAGCATGTAAGCAATGGTGAAGTTTTAGAAAGGATGAAAAGGAAATTAATACTGAGCATCAGGAAGAGACGGCTGAAGTTCCTGGGACATGCAATGAGGAAGGAGGGCTTGGAGAACCTGATACTAACAGGCCAGATAGAGGGAAAAAGAGATAGGGAAAAGAAGTGGATAACATATTTGAAGGACCTGATCAGGTGGAAGACTGAATGAGGGTTGCATGGTGTAACAGGAGAAAGCATGCTAAGAGCCACTAGGGATAGATGTGGAAAGCCATGATTGCCAACGTCCTGAAAGAACCGGGCACATAAAGATAGCTTTTCAGCACCCTACCTAACTAATGTTTTCAAAATATTGACTGAAAATTGAAATGAGCCAGATAGTAGTTGTGTTCAGTTTATTTTTAGAAATCTTTTCAGAATTTAATTTTAGGTTTGGATTTATGGATCATCTTGAAACCCAAGTCCCTCTGTCATTCCAACATGCTTCTAAGAAAAGCCCATTAAATGTCAGTGCTGCATGTAGTTTTCAAAGTTTAGTTACCGCTAGCATTACTGTAATTCTACTATGCTAGTAAAAATAGACAAAATGACAGTTGATACTAAACAAGGAACAAACAAAAAATAAAAGCAATAAGGAATTATTTAAAAAAAATATATATAAGTAAATAAAAGAAACATCTTACCTTTTTATTTTTCTTGTCACTTAAAAATGTGATATACAAATGAAAAAATAGAATAAAAAAGCTTCTTGCTCAGTTGGTAGCATTTGGAAGGAATTTCAGGTTTTATGGAACTTGTTATATCTTCACCTGAAAAAAGACTCATTTTTATCTTCATAAAGAAAAAAACAATTTTTTTAAATTTCTATTTTATTTTATTTTTTTTTCTTTAGTTGTAAAATCTATAATAATTGTGAAATTAAAAAAACCATCATCACATTAATTAGTTTTTAAATTTTTTTTTATTTGCTTAGGATTTTAAAAAGGTAATTCCTTCAACATATTCATTACTTTTTATTTATTTATTTTTTTGTTGATCTTTGAAGCTTTAAAAAAATTGCCAATATTTAATTTAAGCATTTTACATTTATCAATTTTGTAGTTTTTGCTTTGTAAGATTCGATCTTTGGAGGGGGAATAAAAAAGCAAACAAATAACACTTATTTAAAAGTAGTATAGTAAGTAAAATATCTAAGTTATTTTTACTTACTTTAGGTCTTTTTTCAAATTTTTATTTACTTTTTCATATTTTTGTTTACTTTTAATGAATTTCTCAGTTTTCATGATTTAACAAAGAAATCTATAATCTGACTTAAAATTTATTTTACTTAAATTTTTTTATTTTTATTTTAGCAGAAATTCGCATAAAATAAGTTTTCCTTTTAATCTCTGAATTTAATATATCAGTTGTTTAAATTCAGTAATTGCTGGGATGGTAATTTTTTATTCCTATTTCTGGAATGTTCATTTAACAATTAGTTGCTTATTCTAAAACAACCAAATATTTGCTTACTCTTGGCTTCCTGTTCTTAGGAAAATATGTCAAAGAGCTTGAAAAATATTTTAAGACCCTGATGCTTGATAAGAAAAATACCTTTAAAATGTTTGTGTCATGATCCTAACAATAAAGGTCAGTTACTCTGGGGATGGCAATAGTCTAAAAACAAATTTACATATGTATTTGTTCATGTAAATTTTGATGAATTAACATAAAATTCTTGTGGGATCAGTTTAATATCAAGGACTGATTTTTATAGAAAGCATATTAAAGTAATTCCTTTCATTATAATGAACAATATCTTTAACATTGTCAGTAAAATAAAACCTTTAAAAATGTTTGCTCATATAAATGCATTCTTAAATGCTTTAGACAGTTATTTACTCACAAAAGCATTCACTTTAACTTTGTCAACAAAATAATGCATTCATATCTTTAACATTATTAATAAAATTAATTTTTAGTGTTATTTTTAGTGTTTTTTTTTTTTAATTCTTTTTTTTAAAATTCTTTTTTTATGTTTGCCTAAATTAGACACGGACAGTCTGTGGCTCGTTTGAGCTCTCTGAATGGCACATTTAAATTCAGCAGGAAAATCAGATTTCTTAATTTTGCTTTGTCCTCATTTGTTGACTCACACATAACCACATATATAAACAATGATTAAATACAATGTTTCTTGAATTTTGTAAACTTTTGGGGGGGGGGGGAATATCATTTTTATCCTTTTCAACCATTGACAATTTTCATTAAGGAAGATTATACGTGTAATTATATTTTATCTTTGAAAAAAAAATTTTTTTTTTTTTTTTTTTTTTGGAGGAGAAATAAACTTTTTAAGAATTTTCAAATGAATTAATTAGAAATAAATCACAGTTAGCGGCACGTGCTTGGCCCGCAAGGGACAAAAATACTGCCGGCGCTCATCGTGCAGGTGGAATATTTGTCGCTAACTGCCATAACTGAATCTCCTGTTTCCATGAATTGTAAAATTCCGGGTTTAAAGGCCGTGGTTCAAACAGTTTAGAACTCATTCCGTTGCTGTAGATGTTGGTCTCTGCTACCAATGTTAAAGAATATAAACAACAACCAGTTGTAAGTATAGTAAACAGGATATTTATTTGACCAAATGCCGTGTGCGACTGGTCTCTAAGAGAATGTCATCCAGAATGCTCCTTGTGGCCTTCTCCTCTTCCTTATGTCCCCCTGGTGGCCCCTCTCTGGTTCATGGGAAGAAAATCGGTCTTCCAAACTTGTGGGATAGGCTGTGTTAGATGTTAACAACAGTCATCTATATAAATAAAACTGAAGATGTGTCGGTGTGTGTATTGATTACTATTAAAATACATTTCTACATTTTTCATCCGATTTGTTTCAAAACTTAGATACCCCTTGCAAATTTATTATTTTACATGACAAAGAAAAAGAAATTGTGTGTGGCTCTTCAATTTAACCTATGTTTTAATTTCTTATTTTCAAGCATTTTTTAAAAAATTTTTGTTAAAAATAAGTTCAGCAATATAACTTTTACATGGAGAATAACGCTTTCAAAAAATACAAGTTATCTCCTATATTTAATGTCTGCATATGTTCGTCATATAAAAAGATTAAATTGCCCATGAGAATTCTTACTCTTCCCATCCTGTGCAACGCTGGGTACTTACTGCTCATCAGTGATGATATTTTACCAAGATTTCAGCTTCACTCACACCCTCTTTTTCTCTCTCATATTTATGCACTCTCACATTTGTTTCCTTCTCACTTGTTCACTCACACTTTCTCATATACAATCAAATACATAAACAATAATGCAGTACAATGTTTCTTGAATTTTGTAAACTTTTGAGGAAAGTAATGTTTTCAGTGTTTTAAACCATTGGCAATTTTCACTAAGGAAGATCATACGTGTAAACACCTTTTTTACTTTTGAAACAAAAAACATAGCTCTCTTCTTTTTTTTTTTTTTTTTTTTTTTTCAAATGAATAAATTTGAAGTAAATCACACTCAGTGATGTGTTAATTACACTGTTATCAGAGATAATATTGTATGAAGACTTCAATTTTTTTAATTATAGAAATATATTTTCTTCAATAAACAAAAAATTCCCCAATTTCTAAGGTATATGCTTACGCATATGGTCTTCTATAGTGAAAATAGCATAGTTACCTACTATGAAAAATTACCTTGAACCTTTTTAGTAGTAGGGGCTTGTAATGAAGAAGGAGGGCCTGAAAAATCCGATACTTACAGGACAAATTAAGGGAAAGAAGGACAGAGGAAAGCAGCAGGTAACTTACTTAATGGATGACAGAACTTAAGTAATTAAATTAAAAATTAATACATTTGAGTGAACAATATTTTTCATTTTACTAATAAAATGAATCCTTGTTTTTTCTAGTTTCATTAATGTTCATTAAATTTTAATGGTTCACAATTAACCATCGTTTTTATATTTAATGGGTTGCTTAAGGGGAATGTTCTTCAAATAGCCAAGTTTAATTGAGGAAATTTTGAAATTTTGATTCAGCATCTTGTGTATTATTATTATTATTACTCAATTATTATTATTATTATTATTTTTTATTATTTCACCCCAAGTAAAGCAATAAAGTGCCAAAGATGCAAGGGGTTATTTAGTGTGATAAAATGAAAAAAAAAAAACATTAAGAAGACAGAAGATACTGATTGCCACTGCATTTAAGGGTTACTGAGTATGAAAGGGATGTGCATTGTGGTGCATTGGATATCGGCTCGGAACGAGAAATCGGGGAGCCGAGTTCGAATTCCAGCCGAATTCATTGCATTCACTTACACGCAAATACCTTTGGGAAAGGTATTAATCTGTCTATTACTTCTAGTTATGGGTTAAATAACAGGACAGATTGGGTTCTATAGCCTTGGTCGGCAACCAGTCTACTGCAGAAAGCAATGGCAACCTCCTGCGGGATAATCTTCTGCCCAGTCAGTCATCTCTCTTTCGAGACATGATTGCCCAAGCATGTATCACGTATGGCACTTCAACAAAAAGTAAAATGATGAGACCTAGATGCCAATCTAGTCAGTCAGTTAAGTGCTATACATGATACACGCTTGGGGGCGATCATGTCTCTAAAGAGACATGACTGACGGGGTGGAAGATTTTCCCGTATAAGGTTGCCATTACTTTCTGCAGTACAGTGGTTGCTAACCAAGGCTATAGAACCCAATCTGTTCTGTTATTTGATCCATAGCTGGAGGGAAGAAACATATTAATGTAGCACTCAACTTAAATTCATCGAGTTTAGGTACCAAAGTGGAAAGATCCTCAGAACAACATGAAATTTTATAATTTTGATAAGAAAACCCCAAGGCTTGGCTAATGTGAAATATTCTTGTCATTTCTCTTCAATTCATTTACTGTTATGGCTCTCCACAACTTCTTGCAATTTGTAGTTCTTAGTGAATTGTCTTTTTGCTATTTCTCCTGTTCTACCATCCATTTATACATGCTTCTTGGGCAGGTTATGCACTATTTCTTCTTTTCCTTTTGCCTTCAATATATTCTGTGAGTGTCACATTTTACAAGCTCTCTTTTCTCGTTTGTGCCCTAGAAATTTCAATCTCTTTCTGATAAGTATTAGTGTTCTTTTTTTTTCTTTTTCTCTAAAACTTCATTGCTTACATATTCAGTCCATGGTATTCTCAGCATCCTGCAGTAAAGCCCTATTTCTGTTGATTCAAGTCTTTTTGTTTGATTTCAATATAGAGGACAAAACCAATCCTATGTGTAAATGATGGCTTAAATTCAGATATATGAACTTTGAATAGCTTTGATAAGAAATTGCATTGACAAGAATTTTTCTTGTAAATTACAAAATAATTATTTGGAAAGGGATCAGCAGATTTCAGAAATAGATAACAAGCTAAGCAATTAAAAAAAAAAGAAAAATAAATTATTCCTGTTAATCAGCACAAACTTTGGCTATAAGAAATGGTTATTTTCTGTTTCCGAGTTTATTACAGTGCCTCATGCACAAATATCCTTAGAAATTGTATGAACCTCTTTGCACCTCATCTATGGGTTTAATAGAACTTGGATCTGAAAAAAATCATTATCTATCAAAAATTTATTAATGCTGTATCACTTACAAAAAAAAACCCCAATAGTCTTAGGATCAAAACTTTAAATAACCCACAAAACTTTGACTTTAAATAACCTACAAAAGTTTAATAAATTGTTAAAAAAAATCGATTGAAGTATTTACTGTTTTTTATGATAGTTTTTTGAAACTTCAGGAGGTTCCTCTAGCAGTAAAGTTTAATCGGTCTTGAGGATGCCTCTAACAATGAAGTATTTGTCTTGTAGATTATTAATTTTTCTAATTCTTTTTGTTTTACATGATCCTTAATGATTCCTTTCTCATTAGATAAAAGGTCAAATGAAAATGTCATTCAATTTCTATTTTCTTGTTGACTATTATACAAATAATAAACAACCAACTGACAGTCATAAAAACAGAAATTGGATGTGACTTGACTCCTCCTGTATCAGAAGGAAATATTGAATTGGGAAGATTGTTAGCTAAAATGTGATATAGTATTTCATAGCTTCTTGAATCAAAGAATGTAAATCAAAACAAAAGTGACAATTCTAACTCACCATTTGTAATGTTAAAATTTTAGTATGTTTTTTTTTTTTCTTGAGTTGTAAATCCGAGTCAACAGTTTTAGGTCGGCTTTCAAAAGAATGCAACAAAATAAGTGTTGGGAAGAAGAGAATCATAAAAGTTATAAAAAGTTTGGTCATCAGTGTGAAGTCCTTTCAGAGGAAAAGTTGCCTTTTTTTATTTTTTTCCAATTTCTTTCCCGACTGACAGAAATGATGCAACTTGTAAAGCGTATGGACTTGGAAATGAACAGATCCTTTCAGTGCAATTAGATAACAAATGCTCCTCTCTCTTTCTATAACTTTCCAGCTGTTGCACACTTGCATTGAAATATCATTTCTTTTTTTATTGATTATGTTACACACACACATATATATATATATATATATATATATATATATACATACATACTAGCAGTATAGCCCAGCGTTGCTCGGGTGTAATGGAAGCATTAAAATTAATCCATGGTCCTGGAGCTCGGACTCTTTGGACGTGGGCACGAAAGACTAAAAAACAATTGTTTCCAGTTAAAGTGAAACCGTAGACTGAAAGAAAAATGAATGGATGTAAGTCAAATTTTGATTTCCTGCTATCGATATCAAATAAGTTTTTTTTTGTCATAAACTGAATTTTGAAGGCTAAATAAGTCCTCTGAGTAAATGGTATCATGACTGAGACTAAGAACTATAATTATACCTACTTAGAGCCAAACCCGAAGCAAAAACTAAAATAAAAGGGCTGAAAAAAAATACAGACATACAGACAGATAAGCAGACACACACAAACATCTTGCCTTTTATTTTTATATATATATATATATATATATATATATATATATATTATTGATTTTCTGCACTTTTGTAAGAACTGCAACCTTAAAACTTCTGAATATCGTTTATGTCTTTGTCTATGAGTGTATCAAATTTGATTAAAATCTGACTGCTTCTATAACCCAATTTTTTCAATTATCGATTTTCGATATTTATTGGGGGTACCTCGACACAAAACCTAGCTAAGAACACTCGCAGTCGCTTATAGTACAACTGTGTAAATTTTCAAGAAAATCGGTTAAGCCATTTCGGAGTCTATAGGTAACAGACACACACATACACACAGTTTCATTTATAAATAAGTTTATATATATATATATATATATATATATACACACACACACACACACACACTGGCCTTGGTTAGTTTAAAAAAACAAAACTTGATACAGTGGAACTGTTTACCCTATACATTTTTCTTGCTGTTGCTTAAACAAAAAAGATCATGTCTGTTGTTTCTCTTCTGGGGTGAAACCCATACTGGTATCATGAGTGGACACACATGCAACATCAGCCTGTTAAGAAGCCTAGCTAAAACCTTGCAATAGCTTTGAGTAATGTGATCCAACAATGCTTATCACTTGGTTCCTTTACACTTAAATAAGGTAACCAGGATGCCATCAATCCAATCTTGAGAAATTGGTGTTCCATCCCAGCATTTTCAAATCAGACCGAAAACAACCAATTTCATATTCTCACCTTTTTAGCAGTAATTCCACTGGTATACCTTCTAAGTCAAGTGCTTTAACTGTGTTGATAGCCAAGTCTGTTTCTTCTCTTTATGATAAGTCATCTAGCTCCACAATACCCTACTTTGATCCTAGCTAGATATTGGGATCCTTCTTTATAGATGTACAGATCCATGCATAAATTATCCCATCACTTGTCACAGGTACAATGTTTGTTTGTATGTGTGTATATCCTTTATTTAAATCTTTTTACCTTAAGCAAGGCAATAAAACTACTAAGAGACAAGGGTTTACTGAATGTGAGAGAATATGAAATAAAACATTTCTATTAAGGAGAGAACAATTAAAAAAAACAGGAATAAAGAAAGCAGAAGATAACGGTTGACATTGCATGTAAATTTTTGAAGATCAAAGTTGACTTGAAAGCAAGAAATCAGAAGAATTTCATAAATGAGAAGTGTGAGAGAAATTGTTAGCATAGTTATATTTAGCAACTTCAACTGTAAAATGATGAGACCTTGATGACAATCTAACACTGTGCTTTATGAATTGAGTTTAGGTATCATGAAGGAATGTTTATCAGAAAAATTATCATGAAAGTATTTCTAAAAATGGCACATAGCTTCTATGTTACTGTGGTGATGAAAGTGACTGAAGCTGAGATGCCAGGTCAGAACCAATAACATTGCAGCTTTTTTGAATTTTATCAAGAATCTTTAAATATATAGCAGAGGCATCAGACTGTGGCAGCAAAATTCATAGCATAAAAATGACTTAAAATAATAATAGGAAATTGTTGTAACCTCTTTGGTTAGTGTTGTGACCTAAAAGGTTACTGATGTGTTGTGGCATCACACAGTTATATTAGGTTTTAGTATATTACTTCAGTTATTTGTGGATTTGTAGTCATAGTTATTACTACTAGGTGATATTCCAGTATCTTGCTATTGCAAGATAGTTATTCATGTATCTTGTGAATAGTACTGTATTAAAAAATTCCTCCTGATAATCTGTAGTATCCTTTCTTGGGTTTATTCCAGAGTAATCTACTCAAAGATTAAATAGTAATATCACACTGTGAACATTGAACTCTATTACTTGACTGTAACTAGTATGACTACTGCTACTATTTGTAATTTGGTTAATTTATTCAGTTGATTATTGGTTGATCCTTCTTAGACATTTGTCTTAATATAGGTTATTATCATGGTCACATGATCTCCAGTAGAATAATCCATTCTTACAATTTTATTTGTTATCTGGCGATCAGTGTTCAACCACGTGTCAGTATCGACACTTCTTTTTACATGACAGAAATAACTTTTGCTATGAATTGTATATAGTTTTCATCACAAAATAACTGATATGCTTTTAACATTTTAAAATGATGAAAAGAATATTAACATAAATGATTTACAAGGTTTGTTTTGTTTTTTATTTTTATATTGCTGGTGTAGTAAGTTAAAAATTTATTCAGATATTGTATAGAAAAAAATTTGTCTACTTCTTTACCTCTAAAAAAATGTGTTTGAGGAAAATCTATTGACTGTTTTGTTTTGTAATTCATATTTCATTATGATAAAGAGAGAGGGGTTTCACTCTCTTCAATCTGGTGGCTTAGGCCAACCAGTGACCTTTGTAACACAATGTGTAGAGTCATTGATTTTTATTTATTTGTTTCTTTATTGTTTTTAAATTTATTTTTTATTTTATTTTGTTTTATTTGTTTTATTTATTTTTTTTTAAAGCAAATTTTTGGTTGGAAAAAAAGTGTGTTGAACTCGACAGGTGTTACATACATACAGATGTGATGGATGAATTGTCATCTAAATTAAGCAAAAATGAAATACCACTGACATCTCATTTTAACAGATATGTTTACCAAAATTACACAAAAATATTTTGAAATACTAAAGAATAAATTTATTTAATAAAATTGCCATTTGGTTTCACCTACAACTCTGATGACTTCAGAATCTCCTGCATCTCTTCTGAACGGTCTCCTTGTTTAAGTTGGTAAATGCTGCCAAAAAATCATTGCTTTCAGTTTATCATTGATGTTAAAAGGCATTTTGTTGGTCTCTTGTTCGACTGCGTCCCAAACATAATAATCAAGGGGTTGCAGTCTGCGGAGTTAAGTGGCCAAGTGTAAGATGTAATGCAGGTGCTGAAGTTATTTGACAGCCATGACTGGGTACACCTGCTTATGTGCCATAATGTGGAGTCCTGTTGCCATACATAGGCCTTCCTAGTAGCCACCCTCTTGATTTATGGAAGCACTATCTCTGAGTTGAGCCTGAGGCCCTGTATGAAGGTGAATGGAGGCATAAAATCACCATTACTAGTGATCACTCCAAACACTGTGATGTTCACTGGATATACGTTTAACTCTTTCCGAATTCTCTGCACTCTCCTCAGATTGACACCCAAACACTCTGAAATTTTTGTATTGGAGCTCTGTATATGTGTGTATATGATCTCCAATTGTAAAAAAATAAAATTGCAACATTCAAAGCACTGATTTCAAACAGAATATATAAATAGAGCAATAAATATTTATTATTCAGCTTTTGTTTTGACATTGAAAAAACAATGTTTCATTAGGTAGTTATCACTGTTATGTATCTCAGGAGTTATTTACATGTTCTGATGTAAAAGTTTATATATATAAAGAGAACCAACAGTTTTAGAATTCAGATTTCTCCTGCATTTACTTTTTAAAAAAGTGCTCAATACAACATATAGCATAGAGCAAGATACAGTTAAAATTCAATTTGTTTTTTATTCAAAATTAATTTACATTGTGACATGGAAATTTCTATGTTTCGAGATGTTTACCTCATTATCAGGCAATGTTGATTTATTATTGTGAAAATGATTTACATTTGAATGTATAAAACTGTTTTTAAAGAATTGATATGAATGGCGGAAGACAGAAAAATTTATGTGTATGTTTAATCTAACTAATCAGAATGCAATTCAACTTTTAAGTTTGAAAATATAGGTTATATGTTTAGGGACTACAGGTTTTCTTTTTTCAATCTTAGTGGGGAAGTATCAGCTAATTGAACCACTATCTAGACTGCTTTACTTCTGATGCAATGTATCCATTTTTATTACAAGATTATTGTCTTAGCTTTCTTTGTATCCCAGCATTTCTTTTTTTAAACCAAAAAGAAAGAAAACATTTTATTTTTCGTTCTGACTTAAGGGACCTTTGAATATAATTATACTATTTTGCTTTTGATTTAGGGTGCATATTTTTTATAAACAAATATTTTGTGTGTGTGTGTGTATATATATATATATATATATATATATATATATCTATATATGTGTGTGTGTGTGTCCAGTTCACACACCTCATCAGTCTTTTGAACAAGCCTGTGCTACCTTTAATAAAATAGATATAATTTGGAAATCTGATCTACCAGACAAACTCAGGTAGAGATTGTTTGGAGACACTGTAGAGGTTGTGTTAATATATGGTGCCAATGCCTAGACATTAGCTAAAACCCTAGAGTCTAAGCTTGATGGAACCTATACTCAGATGCTAAATTATATTAGAAGACAGTTAAGTGCCATATAGGATGCACGCTTGGGTGATCATGTCTTTCCAGACATAACTGACTGGGCAGAAGGTTGCCATTACTTTCTGCAATAGACTGGTTCCCAACCAAATCCATAGAACTCAATATGTCCTGTTACTTAACCCATAACTGGAGGGAAGAGATGTATTAATACCTTTCCCAAGGATATTTGTGTGTAAGTGAATGCAACGAATTCAACTGGACTTTGAACTTGGCTCCCCCAATTTCTCATTCCGAGCTGATATCCACTGCGCCACTACACGCATCCCATTGATGCACTTGGAGACAACATCTCCTAAATCACAACTTTATAAACCCATCCCTAATATTTCTACAATCTTATGTGAAGGAAGAATGTGTTTTGCAGAACACAGCTGGCAAGCAAAACACAAATAGAGCAACAGAGGTTCATTACCTGGCAACTATTTACATTGACCATCTATGTTTTGACACAGAATGCTTTAATGACCTTCCAACCTTGGTGCAGGACCATGATGGTTGGTGTGTTTGGCTTATGAATGTCTAAGCTAGATCAGCTGAATAATAAAAATAAGAGGTTTATCCCTTGTTTCCTGTTTATGATTTGGTTTCTGATTCCTTCTAAAGTCTTCTCATTTTCTTTCACTCTCAGTAGTCCCTTTCATTATCACCTTTTTCATTATTACGCTTGGGATGAATCTAAACTTATTTAAAAATGGAACTTTGTGTGGGTCTGTAACCTATAGACTCCAAAACGGCTGAACCAATTTTTTTGAAAATTTACAGTTGTACTATAAGCGTCTGTGAGTGTTCTTAGGTAGGTTTTGTGTCAAGGTACCCCTGATAAATATCGATAATCGAAAAAATCTGGTTATAGAAGGAGTGGTCCGATTTTAATCAAATTTGATACACTTATAGACAAAGACATAAGAAATGACATTCAGAAGTTTCAAGATTGCAGTTCTTAAAATAGTGCAGAAATTGATTTTTTATATATATATATATATATATATATATAAAAGGCAAGATGTGTGTGTGTGTGTGTGTCTGTTTATCTGCCTGTATGTCTGTGTGTGTGTGTTTTTTGGGGGGGTTTTTTTTCAGCCCTTTTATTTTAGTTTTTGCTTCGGGTTTTGCTCTAAGTAGGTATAATTGTAGTTCTTCATCTCAGCCATGATACCATTTACTCAGAGGACTTATTTAGCCTTCAAAATTCAGTTTACGATGAAAAAACTTATTGATATCGATACCAGGAAATCAAAATTTGACTTTCATTCATTCATTTTTCTTTCAGTCTACGGTTTCGCTTTAACTGGAAACAACTATTGCTTTTTAGTCTTTTGTGCCAACGTCCAAAGAGTCTGAGCTCCAGGACGGAGTAGTTTTAAAGCTTTCATTACACCCGAGCAATCAAGGACAGTACTTCTAGTGTATATATATATATATATATATATATATATATATGTGTGTGTGTGTGTGTGTAAGTTTTGTTCAAAATGATGGACAATGTCCTATGGTTAAGTTTTTTATATAATTTTTTCAATGAATCTTGTAATTTTTTCTTTTCTTTTTAGAACACAAATTCTATAAAAATTGTCTGAATGTTTTATTTATCTCAGTGTTTTAGCCATTATTAAGGATGAATTTTATTTTACAGTTTTACTTCTAACTGAATATATAGATTGTTTTATATCTCTTTATAAAGTCATTCAGACAATTTTTATATAATTTATGTTCTGAGAAGGGAAAAAATTTATAAGGTCACATGAAAAATTATATAAAAAACTTAATCATAGCACATTGTCCATCATTTTTAACAATCCTTTCATAAAAGCGGGATTGCTGCCTAAATTCACAATATATATATATATATATATATATATATATATATATTCAAAGAGACATGAGTTTAACATGATCCCTAGACAGTTCATCGAACTGATTCATGATATAATGCCTGTGAACAAACATTGAAATATAAATCTTAGTTTTAATTAAATATTGATTATCTACATGGTTGTGTACCATGTCTCCTTTTATGACGTACATATATTTAAATTAAAGTGTCATGATTATTGAAATAACGTGTCATTTTGTATGTGTATATCCACAATGTGTGTTAGTGCATTCTTTAAAAAAATCCTTACTGTCTCTTCTACCATCAATTTACACAAGCTTTTCAAACATTCTGCACTGCAATGTATCCTGTGAGTGTTAAATTCTCTACCCCTCTATTCTCTAGGCTATGGAACTATTGATTAACCTTTGTATGCAGAAGATATATAAATGTAAATTTAATATCAGCTGGCTTAGATTTCAGAATTCTTAAAGGAAAATGAATCTGGAAAGAAATTAAACATATATCTCCTTTTTCCATTAAGGAAAACTATATCTGGGCAAAGTTTTGTGAGCAAATTGCCATCACAAAACTTCGCTCAGATATAGTTTTCTTCTCACATAAATTGAAGAAGATAGTCTTGTGGGAACTGACGGTCCCCTGGGAAGAAAACACAGAAGAAGCCCATGAAAGGAAGAAGTTAAAATACGACGAACTGTTGGAGAGTTGCAGGGTTAAAGGCTGGCGGGCTAGCTGCACTCCTATAGAATTGGGGACTAGAGGATTTGCATCAAGGTCCTTATGCAAAGCCTTAACAGATATTGGGATAGTGGGAGTAAAAAAAGGAAAGCACTCAAGTCCATAACCGAAACAGCGGAAAGAACAGCTAATTGGTTATGGATCAAAAGAGTGAGTGTCTGGATTTCAAAACAAATTGTTAGCTAAAATTCCCCGAAATTCTGCATTTCTGATTTCTCTTCATTTTATTAGTACTTGTAAATAAGATAAAATGCATAAATAAGTTTGAATTAATGTATCATGATTAATTCGTAGTCGAGTTTTTCCTTCTTTTTTTTAATAGCCATACAATAGGTAAATTTTCAAGCTCATGTACGGTTCGCCTCTAAATGGAAAGTGGCTCTGTCACCAATCAGAAACATTTGCAAGGTTTCGTACCAGGCCCAAACGTAATTTTTCCAGTGTCTGAAAGCGCTTATCGATGGTGGAGCAGAAACTGATCACCTCTGGTCGGCGAGGTGAGGGGGTATGGTGTTGAGAGACCCAAAACCCCCTAGTGATCCTCGCGATGACATCACTGACGACACCCTCTAGCGCCCCCACTACAGTGCGTATGTTTGAAATATATATATATATAGTAATATTAATTATAGTAATAATAGCAACAGAACTGATTCTGTCAAGAATAGCAATAATTAAACTACAAATGAGATCATCTTGAAACCTACCGGGAACTAACCCAGAGGGAAAAGAGGAAGAAAAAAGAAACAAATGAAATACCTAAACAAAAAGTCAAGCATTCGTCAGAAAGAAAAAACCCCAAGACGAAAGCAGAGTACACAAAGCACTCAAAGCGAAAGTATAGCAAACAAAATATAACCTATATTTTCGATTTTACACACACATATATATATATATATATATATATATATATATATAGCTAATGCATGCCATTGTCATGTTTGCTTCCTATGGCCAAAATGGTAGTGTAATGCTCAATTGCCGATTTAACAGATGAACATCTTTTGTTGTGATCTTTTTTTAAATCCCAATTTCCTAACTTGATTTTTGTACCCAAAACATAAATGCAGTAAATATTAAATGAATATTCTTTTTAATATAACGTTATTTCTTATGACCATAAATGTTTTTTTTATATGTTTATATTTTAGATATAAAAATAAAACTAGTAGATATAGGGAAGCAGTCTCAATAAGAGATGTACTTTCTTTAAAGTACATAAAAAAAAATTTACTTCATCATGGCTTTATATACTCAAACTGGTAATAGCATGATTTGGCTATAGAAAGCTCACTCTGAAGGAAAAAGGGGATAAAGCTTTAAGTTCTCTTGGGAGGCACATTTTTCTTTAGTACAACTTCTTGTTCTAGGCAAGTTGATATTTAATTTCACTGTTTAAGAAAATAAAAAAAAAAAAAAACATGGGTTGTCATATACAAGTGTGTAAAATTACTCCCCCCTCCTCCATGAAATATATTGTGGTGCAGTGAATATCAATGTATGTATGTTGGAATGTGTGTTGTGGTGCAGTGGATATCTACTCGGAACGAGAAATCAGGGGAGCCAAGTTCAAAGTCCAGTTGAATTCGTTGCATTCACTTACACACAAATATCCTTGGGAAAGGTATTAATACATCTCTTCCCTTCAGTTATGGGTTAAATAACAGGACATATTGAGTTCTGGGACTTTGATTGGCAACCAGTCATGTCTGGAAAGACATGATCACTTAAGCGTGTATCCCGTATGGCACTTAACTGTCTCCTAATATAACTCAGCATCTGAGTATAGGTTCCATCAAGCTTAGACTCTAGGGTTTTAGCTAATGTCTAGGCATTGGCACCATATATTAACACAACCTCTACAGTGTCTCCAAAGAATCTTCACCTGAGGTTGTCTGGTAGATCAGATTACATCCATTTTATTCAAGATGGCACATGCTTGTTCAAAAGACTGATGAGGTGTGTCATACATAACATTATATACATACATAGCATTACATTACATGTAGTGAATATTAATTTGGAACAACAAATTGGATAGCTGAGTTTGAATTCCATTTGAATTTGTTGCATTCACTTACATGCTCATACCTTTGGAAAAGATATTAATCCGTTGCTTCTCCCTCCAGCTATGGATTAAACAGCAGAATTGATTGGGTTGTATAGCCTTGGTTGGCAACCAGTCGACCACAGAAAGTAAAAGTAACCTACAGTGGGGAAAATTTTCTGCCTAGTCAGTCATGTCTGTTTCAAGACATGATCGCCTAAGTGTGTATCATGTATGGCATTTAACTGACGGATATTCCTATATGTCTTGTTGTAGGGTTGCTCTCAGTAATTAGTTGATAATCAATAATTGAATTAAAGATTAACTAACAAAAAATTAATGGAAAACTTTCAGTATATTATTGAAATTCAATTTACTAATGATTCTTAAGCCAGGATTAAAATTTTACTGATATAATAGAGAAGGATGACCAATTAGGAAACTGGTTAACCTATTAATTTCCAATATCCCAAAAATTAGTCAAAAATGCTTAGGACATTCATCATTATGGTCAGTTTCTACACTCTCTTAATCCTCATAAAAGAAAAACTCTAAGATTACCAGTTTCGTTATGGGAAACCATCTTGATAAAGCAAAGCTCTATTTTATGGAAATGCACAACTCTCATCAGAACATCTATAGCCAAACCCATGCTTTTGCTATGGGAGTAGTTTCTATGAAGAAAGAAAAGAAATGGAAGTTTAATATTCTTCTTTAATAAAACTTCTTGATCTATGCCAGTTGATGTCAATTTCACTTTCTAAGTCAATAAAAAAAACATTGATTTTCATATACAAGTGTGTAAAATTATTTTCCTATATGAACTATGTACCCATACAGCTGGTCATAGGAGTGGATGGATTAAATCAGTTGATAATTGAATTAATAGATTAGCTAACAAAAAATAAATGTAAAACATTCAGGGTATTTTTGAAAATTTATGTTAAAGATAACTAATGATTCTTAAGCAAAGATTAAAATTTCTGTGATATAATAAACAGATAACCAATTATGAAACTGGTTAACCTATTAATGTCCACTATCCCAAAAATGAGATCATGGCCCTTCATGGGTTATAAGTAAAAGCCTATAATTAATATCAAATTCTTTTAGAAACCTATAATTTCATGAAATACACCAGTTTTAAGCTTTGACATACATCATCAGTGATCTTTTTTTTAGCTAAGGATCATTAAGGATTTTGTGTTCTTTCAACGGTATACTCCTTCTCCATCATGACCCAGCTGATACAGATCAGAGATATCGACTTGTGTGCCATCTGTCAGCTATAACTGTTCTATTATATAATGTTTGTAACTCATCTGTCATTTTATCATCCAATCAACTTCAGCTTCACCAGTTTCTGCACTCTTCTAAAAAAAAAAAAAAAAAAAGAGGAAGCAAATACAGTAATCTTTTCACTCTCACACTCTCACCAGAAATATGGCCATACTGGTAATATTAACCATTTTCTTTTAAGGAAACCTTCAGCATTTATTAAAAAAAAAAAAAAAAATAGATAAATAAAAAAATTGGGAGAGCGAAAATTGGGTTCTTAAGCCTGCTGTTTTGACTTATTGAAGGGAGTCTACTTCCTAACTTTTTGTTTAAGGTAGTGTGGAACATCAATAGCTTGATTGTGTCATTATTTATTTGGATTTACATTTTAGTTGTTGAAAGTTTCCAAGTGATGTGGTTTCTGTTATTTTGTACAGTTCTCTGTTTATGATTGTTGCCATAAGTTGGTTAATTTGCATGCACAATAAAAGAAGCAAACAGTGGCTGATTAAATGCTGATTACTGATTATCAGTCAATTAATTGGTGCATCCTGGGTGTGTAGGTTTGTTCTTCACTGTATGCCTCACCTTTGTAACAAATCCCACTCCCCAGCTGTAATTTTGGAATGAGTCATCTTTTTGTTATCATAATATTTCAGCTGATCACCTCTTCACTCTTCCCTGGCTGTGTAATCTATTTAGAAGGCCTACCATTTTTTTTTTCCTTTTTAAAATAGTGCACACAAATTTTCTCCTTACCAATTGGTGAGGATAAAGTAAATCTAGCAACAAGGCCTTTTGATTAGGAGATAGGCAGTTTTGAGGAACCATCTCTTAATTACTGTTGTTACCATGTCCACCCTGACTGAGTGTGTTAGCACCTGTTAGGGCCCCAGCTATAAGAAAATAGTGAATGCCAAAACTGGAGTCAAAATATTAAAAGGATAAAAATGTTTTCATAGTAAAAATTCCAGCTATATATTTTAATAGTTAAAAAATGATCAAAGAATCCAAGAAATGACTTGGCATTAAATGACCCATAAGAAGTTGATATGCCGTTAATCAAACTGATCATTAGACACAGTGTAAAAATTCTGTCTGCTAATGATGCAGAAAAAAATTATCTTTATGCCAATATGAGTGGCCGATGCCATAAAAAATGACAGCAAAATATTTATATTAGTACACCATATAAAATGATGGCAACATATATATTTATGTACCTATTATCTTCCTTTAAGACATTTTTTTCTTTTTTTATAATCATATCGCCCCAAGCAAGGCAGTTCACTGCCACTGGTGCACAGGGGATTACATAGGAAGAAAGTTATATGAAAGAGTGACAGGTTATAGGGGAGTGTCAGGAAGTGGGTAAGAGAAGGATGAGAATACTGATGAGTGGAGTGGGTTGAGAATGGATCCTGAGAGAGAGGATTCAAGTTAGTGAGATAGATGACTATTGACTTTACATTTAAATTCTTGGAGATTGTAGCTGTCGGGGAAGCAAGTAAATGGAAGGGAATTCCACAGGCGGGAAGTGAGAGAAAAGAAGCTGCTGGAGTAGAATTTGCATTTACATTTTATTGGTTTCACAGAAGAATCTTACTGTAAGACATAAGGAGGAAATAGAATAATAATCCCTTCCCCCCAGCATTACAGGAGGGAAAATATATAGTTTCATTCCAAAGAATTTGTCATTTTAACTGGGCAGGTTCATGTTTTGTGAGGACATCATTATGATGTCTTCACTCATTGGTTGAAGACATTATAACGGTGTCCTCATGAAACTTCGAAGTCGGAATGAACCTGCTCAGTTAAAATAACAATTCTTTGCACTAAAACTATTAATGCTCTTTCTCCGCTCTGATATTCAGCACTTGCAATAAAAAACCTGTTTGCAAAGTAGTTTTTATCAGTAAAACTACTGATAAAGTAAATATCTTGATGACAAAAACTATCACAACTCAAAACACACACACATATAAAATGGCCATTATTATAATCGAGAGGAGATATATATATATATATTCACAGCTCTCTCTCTCTCTCTCTCTCTCTATATATATATATATATATATATATATATTCACAGCTCTATATATTATATAACGAGCACTGTTTCAAATTATTGTTTTGGATGTTGTAAGAATTCTTTCTTCGTTCTGTATTCACTCGGAGATATCTATATATATATATATATATATATATATATATATATATATGTGACAAAATGGGAAAAAGTTTACTTGTGATGTGTTTTGTCCTTCAGGACTTTGTCGGACTAAATTTGTTATGTTGGTATGACTGCTCATGCTGGGAATTTCATAATTTTTTTTTTTTCCTAGCTGAATTCATTTAGAGTCTTTGAAAAAATAAAGACAAGGAAAAACTATTCTCAGCTAACATGTTTTGTCCTCTGAGGGACTTTATCAAGGGACATTTGCTTTGATAAAGTCCCTCAGAGAATGAAATTCAAGAGTAGTTTTTTGTTATCATTTTATTCTTTCTTTTTTTTTTTTTTTTTTTTCAAGATATACTCAATCTGAAAATAATTTACATACACACACACAAAAAAAAATGTATCACTTATCTGATTGATGCTATATTCAGCATCATTCCACCCAACCCCAAACTCCAGAGTTTTGTAGACAAACCATTTTCTAAACACTCAGTTTACTCTTCAGGAGCTATCAGGCATTGTCTGCCAAGACTTATTTTAAGTTAAAAAAAATGATGCACTTTATATTGGTCTTTGGCTGATTTTTTTTTTTTTTTTTTGTGTTTGTATGTATGCCTGTATATGCCTATGTGTAATATAAAATAGCTATTTCTTGTTTTCATAATTTTAATATATATATATATATATATATATATGTGTGTGTATGTATGATATATATATAATCTAAACTTATTTATAAATGGAACTTTGTGTGTGTGTCTGTTACCTATAGACTCTGAAACGGCTGAACCGATTTTCTTGAAAATTTATACAGTTGTACTATCAGCATCTGCGAGTGTTCTCAGCTAGGTTTTGTGTTGAGGTACCCCTGATAAATATTGGAACAAGAAATTGGGGAGCCAAGTTCGAATTCCAGTTGAATTCCTTGCATTCACTTACGCGCAAATACCCTTGGGAAAGGTATGAATCCATATCTTCCCTCCAGTTATGGGTTAAATAATAGGACAGATTGGGTTCTATAGCCTTGGTTAGCAACCAGTCTACCACAGAAAGTAATGGCAACCTACTGTGAGATAATCTTCTGCCCAGTCAGTCTCCTCCAAGACATGATCGCCCAAGCATGTATCACGTATGGCACTTAACTGACTGATGTCCATATATTAGAATTGAAAGTGAGCAACAACTGTTCATAGATGATTTTAGTATTTCAAGCTTTTGATTTACTTTAATCGTCAATAATTGGTCAATCTTTTGAAAATCCTATCATGACATTGTTTTTTCAGTTTTTATAAAATATTAGTTATTTTTAATTTTGGAATATATTCAATGTCATGTGAATGTGATCTTAAATTTTAATTCAAATGTTTGTTGTCACATGAATATAGCAGCATTTGGCTTGTGATGAATTTTCAATGGAAGTGAGAGAGAAAAACTATAAAACCAATAAGGAGAGAGTATAAAGTGACAAGGAAAAAAAAATGAAAAGGAGAAATAACCTCATTTTACATGTACGCACATAATGAAAAAGGGGGAAGGAATCAACCATGCACTCATGAAAACAGAACATATAAAAGAAAAGGAGAAAATAAACAATCAATTGCAAATATCCCCTGAAGAGTGGACGGAGTGATTGCTTATTTAAAATTCATTCTAAACCATTGTATGATGGGTCTTGAAGAGACTGTTATACCTCTGCAAAACCATCATGTAAGGCACTGTTGAAGACACACAAGTATGGACAGAAACACCAAAGCTGGTCAGACAACGTCAAAGAGTGAATGGACTTAACAATCCAGGAACTCCTGTGATTCATTGCCAACAGATATCCTGGAGGAAGTTGTCTGTTTCTTCTGCCTTTACATCTCTTGCTCCACAATTAAAGCTGTGTAAAGACTGAAGATATGTAATTTTTAATGGGTACACGTGTTTCACTTACTATCCCTGATTTTATTATTTAATATTATGTCATTTTTTTTTTTTTTTAATTTATATTATGTCATATTAAGTGTGCTGAAAAGTTCTTGGCCTGATCTCCCTACATTGTAAAATATGACAAAGCTTTCTTTTTTAAGGCTGGAAAATTTCCAGCATCTTTTTATTCAGTATTACTGTACAGTTTTCTTGCCAGGAATTAAATTTTGAGTTTTTTGAATAATCACTGCTTTTATTTAAATTAATAATTTTCTTTTTTTTCTTTTACAGGTAAGTTTCTGAACGTACTTTTTTTTTTTTTAACCATTATACTGGTAAGAATAATTTTAATTTTTATTCACTTTTAATGAATTTTGAAGATCAGCCCTGTATTCAGTAATTTAATTACTCAAAATAGTTAATTTTAGTGACTGAATATTGTTCTACTTACATTTTGTGAAATATGAATATTAAATATTCAGTTTTATTTTATTTGTTTGTTATTCTTTTTTTCTTATATATATTTTTAGTATAAATTTTCTATTGTTTGTTTTTAATTTATAACTTATATATATATATATATATATAATTTTGGCTTTTTTCATCATATTTTTTATTTCTTTTCCTCTGTCGTTTTGACTTTTTTCTTCCATCTTTACATTTTTTTCCTCTGTCTTTTTTACTTTTTTCCCTCCATCTTTTTGGCCTTTTTTTTACCTTGGATTTTTTTCCTTTCTTGCCCAGTTTTTTTAATTTTTTTTTTTTTTTTTTTTTTTTTTTTTTTGTCTTAAAATTTTTTTTTCTCTCCATATTATTATTATTATTATTATTATTATTATTATTATTATTATTATTATTTTTATTTTATTTATTTATTTATTTATTTTTTTAAAGTTTTTGCCGTCTTTTTTAATTTTTTAATCCTGAAGTTTGCAGTGGACATTCATGGGTTAACTCTAGAACCATTGATCTGTGTTTATCAGTTCCAGTTATTTTGTTACTGGTATTGTTCATTGGAATTTGTTCATCAAAAATGATCAATGTTCAATAAAAGCAGCTGTTACATTTTTATTACAATGGAATGAAAACAGGGAATGGGTTTTCTTTGTGAAAAGAGAACACGAAAAACCTTTCTGTTTTCAGTTTATTTTTTATGTTTTTTCAAGTAGAAAAATGTTCATTAATCTTAATAAATCTTGGTTTCTGTGACACTAAAAAAAAAAAAAAAAAAAAGATATACTCTGGCTATTATCTTCATCTTTGTTACATTTTGGCTGTTGGCCCTTGGGCTTTCATTAGGTGTTTGTTGATCATGCAAACTTTCAGAGAATTTAGAACTGAATACTTTATTTTATTAATAAAGTGTTCAATTTGAAGTTCTCATGGTTATCTGAATAAACGAGCACCTGATGAAGGCAGAAGGTGACAATGGCCGAAACATTGTATTAATAACAAAGATGAGGACAATAGTGTGCATGTATTCAGATTATAGTCTTTTTGCTTTGCATGGGCAATTTTATGGATTATTTGAATTCTCACTTTCTTCATCAGTTCAGGAGTGTTGAAGAAAATTAAAAAATTAGAGAAAATTATTTTAGATTGAAAATGATGTCTATTAAAAATTACAGGATTTATTTATGCTTGGCACTTCTGCTTAAAATCAAACTATCAGACTGCTTTGCCCAGCCTTTGGGCTGAGTTCAAAGTGTAGTATCTGTTATTTATTGCTCTGTTAAAATTGATGGGATTTATTTATATTCAGTTAAAATCAGAATATTTCTATTGTCTGACTCAGATAAAAGTGTTGCTCTTTACATGGGATCAAAGGATTTTTTCCCACCCCAAAAGCTGGGATCAAATTGTAGTTTCTATTGATCACCTCTTTGATGTTTTCTGTCTTCAATCAATCCTACCTGGTTCCAGGGATTCCAACTCTGTGGATCCATCTTCCTCATTAAGAGGGTTGGTGGTTACCATTGACAGTGGTCAAGGGAACTCAGCAATCAATTTTTTTCCTTGGCTTGTATGTATGCATATAAGCACTCCACATTATAAACCCGCTATATTACATCCTCTCCTTCTGGGGAGGTGGGTAAATTCAAACAGACAACATTTTTTTAGCATTTGGGGTGGTTCAAAATGTAATATTGGTTCTCTCTTCCTCTTAAAATTATGAGATACCTTATCTTGGGGATTTCAACCTTATGGCATAACCTCCCTCATTGCAATAAAGGGGCGGGATAGAAATTATGGAATACCAGCATAACAGTGGTTGCAGAGACTGAACAGTTTTTGTCCTTGGCCCCCATATGTACATGCATGGGCACACCCACATTAAAAATGACCTAGTGTCACATGTACCATTGTGGGGGAGCGGTATTCATCCACCTCCCCACAATGGTAGCACAATATTGTACTTTAATCTTGGTGCAAAATATTGTGCTGAGATTAAAGTACAATATTTAAACTTATTTATAAATGGAACTTTGTGTGTGTCTGTTACCTATAGACTCCAAAACAGCTGACCCGATTTTCTTAAAAATTTACACAGTTGTACTATAAGCATCTGCGAGTGTTCTTAGGTAGGTTTTGTGTCGAGGTACACCCGATAAATATCGATAATCAAAAAAATCGGGTTATAGTAGGAGTGGTTCGATTTTAATCAAATTTGATACACTCATAGACAAAGACATAAGAAACGATATTCAGAAGTTTCAAGGTTGCAGTTCTTACAATAGTGCAGAAAGTTGAGATATATATATATATATATATATATATGGCAAGATGTTTGTGTGTCTGTTTATCTGTTTGTATGTCCTCTATACAAATCCACAATTTTTATCCGATTCTCACCAATTTTCACACAAATATTTTTTAGTCTGAGTCTGAGCTCCAGGACCATGGATTGGTTTTAAAGCTTTCATTACACCCGAGCAACGCCGGGCTATACTGCTAGTCTGTTATAAAGAAAGCCAATGTGTGAGTGGCTATGGGGGTGATGTAGTTTTTACCCCTAGCCCAGATATACATGTATGGGCACCTCAATCATGCTTACCCTTATGTTTCTGCTTGATGAGAGAAGCCTGGTTACAGGGAGTCCAACCTTATAGTAGAATCTTTTTGATTCTACTCAAGGGATAGGGTCAGATAAATCTCAGTCCTAAGGAATAGGTCTTTGTTTTTTTTGTTGTTTTTTTTTTCATTTTTCTGTCTTTGCCCATATGTACATGTGTTGGCACTCCATGTTAAATTTTTTTTTAATCATATCACCCCAAGCAAGGCGGTAATGCCACTGATGCGCAGGGGTCTACGTAAGATTGAAAAGATTCGAAAAGAGAGAGCTGGAAACCACATCCTAAACAGGGAACAAAGGATGAGCCTCTTCACCTGTTCAATAGACGTGGGAGGAGTGTGAACCAGGCGATAGTTTAGTCTATTTACTCCAATTGAGGAAAAAAAAAAAAGTAAAAAGATTGGAAAAGAGAAAGCCGGAAGACATATCCTAAACAGGGAACAAGGGATGAGCCTCTTCACCTGTTCAATAGACGTGGGAGGAGTGTGAACCGGGCAATAGTTTAGTCTATTTACTCCAATTGAGGGAAAAAAAAAAAAGTAAAAAGATTGGAAAAGAGAAAGCCGGAAGACATATCCTAAACAGGGAACAAGGGATGAGCCTCTTCACCTGTTCAATAGACGTGGGAGGAGTGTGAACCGGGCAATAGTTTAGTCTATTTACTCCAATTGAGGGAAAAAAAAAAGTAAAAAGATTGGAAAAGAGAAAGCCGGAAGACATATCCTAAACAGGGAACAAGGGATGAGCCTCTTCACCTGTTCAATAGACGTGGGAAGAGTGTGAACCAGGCGATAGTTTAGTCTATCTACTCCAATTGAGTGTATCACATCCTACCTTGATGGGGGCTTGTTAAGTAAGTACAAAATCAGTGTAGTATCTATGCATTTGTATGGCTTCTGCTCGGATGAGCTTAAGTCACTGATGCCTCCTCAACAGGTGTTTACCCGTTCAACCAGACTGGCAACTGGGTCCCACCCATTCACAGTCAGGTTAGCCAAACGCAGACGACAATTCTACTCCTGCAGCTTCCTCTCTCGCACTTCCCGCCTGTGGAACTCACTCCCGTATTCTTGCTTTCCTGACGGCTACGACCTCCAGAAATTTAAAAGCAAAGTTAATACTCATCTACTAACCACTGGCCTCTAGCTCTCTCCCCTCCCCTGTATAACCTTCCCTTTCTCTCCGCCCATGTACCTGTCATTGCACCTGCTTTCTCAGCTTTCTATTGTTCCTTTCTAACTAGCTTGTACTCCTCACTCTTTTCTAATTAATCTTTTTACATTTATGTAACCCCCTGCACATCAGTGGCGTTTCTGCCTTGCTCGGGGTGAAATGATTAAAAAAAAAAAAAAATTAGTATTTGTAAGTGACTTTTACCATTCTATTGGAATAACAGAAGGCTGGTTTGAATAAATGTCATTTACCTTCAGGTCAAATGTTCATATCAGGACAGTATTCACATGTAAATTTTATAGATCTATTTGCTTTTTATGTGAGTAAAGTTACAAAGAGACAAGCACAAAAAGAAAAACACTTTCAATATTAAATAACTTAACAAGTGTTGACATGTCATAAAATAACCCAACCCAAACTTTTCATTTAATGTTTTAACTACTTGGGACTGCCATATTTTTGTCTGATTTCATATTGCTGAAATATCTCAGTTGCTGCTAACAATGATTTTTTAAAAAAATTATTTTTATTGATTTTATCAGTATCTCTGAAATGAGTTTCCCTCTATGAAAAGGGCTAAATTTTACCATTTCCATTTTCGCATCAAGAATATTTCTGTAGTTTAAAAAAATGTTTTATATCTATCTTATACTCATAACAAACATTTCATCAGATTATTTATTTATTATAATCATTTCACCCCAAGCAAGGTGGAAATGCCACTACTACATGGGTGTAGGGTTACAGGGAGTGAAAGTGAAAGAATAAACAGATTGAGGAAAGGACAAAAGTTGAATGGGGTTCAAGAAGACAGAAGATGGCGATTGACATAACTACAATTTACAAAAATTTAAATGTTATCAGGAAAGTAAGTAAATGGAAGGAAATTCCACAGGTGGAAAGTGCGAGAAAAGAAACTGTTGGAATAGAAGTGACAGTTACATTTAACTATTTATCTTTCTCCTTCCACATTTATATTTATTAATTTATAATTTTGCTTTATTTTTTTGATGTTCAGTGTTAACATATAGAAAGTAATAAAAATAAAAAAACAACAACCTTTGCACGTTCTTTTTCACTTCTTCTTTAACTTTGTTTTTAATAGCCGTTGTTCCACTAATATATATAGATTGAAGTTATCAGGAAATATTTGTAGCTATCAGTGAAGCAAGTAAATGGAAGGGAGTTCCACTGGTAGGAAGTGCGAGAAAAACTGTTAGAGTAGAAGTGGTGGTTGCATTTAGCTATTTCCATAGTAAATGAATAGGATCTAGCGGTCACTCTAGAAACAGTGCATTTTCATTGTTTATATAGAAAATCCCTTTCGTTAGCTCTGGAAAAAAAATGTTTCGCTGACATATTTTGAATTTCTCGAATTATCAACCAATCAGGAAAATAAAAAGGCTCTTACTATATTTCACCTGGGGTGAAATAATTATTAAAAATTTTTTTTCCAATTCCAACAGATGCACACCATGACTTTCTTAGGATAAAGACCAGCTTTTGGCGTGGTTAAAATTCACTCATGTTCTTTAAGGAAGATTTTTGGAAACGATCAAATCCTCATCAATTGTAACAATTTGCTTTAAAAACAGTGCATTTTCATTGTTTCTATAGAAAATCCCTTTTGTTAGCTGTGAAAAAAACCGTTTCGCTGACGTATTTTGAATTTCTCGATTTGTCAACCAATCAGGATCCAGAGTATCACTTTTTGCACTGACTTGTGGAAAAAGAAAAAAGCTTTTAACTGTTTGGATCCTCTTTTGTGGGTATGCAATTTTACTTTGGGTTTTTCCCAAATATTGTAGTCATTTGAATCCAATTCTGCAGGTGTGCAATTTATTTTGTGTTTTTGATGGATGCTGTAGGATTTGTATCCTATAAGCAGCAAGACTTCTTAAGCAGTTGGCCTGGACACCAAAATGTATTCTAGTACTTTCTAAAGTCTTTAACTCTATACTTCTAACATTTCCATCTAAACTCTGAATGTTTTATTTTTAACAGGAGTTGCTATATTTGCTTATCACCCCAGTTCACACTCCTCCTCTATCCTTTTGAACAGGAGTAGAGGTTTATCTTTGTTTCCAGTTCCTTCTAAAAACTACTTAAACTCTATACTTCAAATATTGTCACCTAAACTCTGAAATCTTACTTCTTTTCTCAATAAAAGGAAATAGTTTTGCCTATTGTCCAGTTCTCACTCCTCCCCAGTCTCTTGAACAGGAGTAAAGGCTTATCTCTTTCTTGTTTAAGATTGGGTTTCTGGTTCCTTCTAAAGTCTTTTCATTGTCTTTTAATGGGATTACTGTAACACCGCTAAGTTGTTACAAAAATTTTATAAAATTATTGAACATTAAATTTCTATTTGGAAGGTCTTTTTGTTTTGGCTGACAACTTTTCAACACCCCATCACAAATGTGCTTACACACACACACACACACACACACACACACACACACACACACACACAGTTTAATTTTATATAATACAAAAATTTCTTCTTTGCCTCCTACTCAATTTACCAGTCTTTGGGTGATGTAAGTAAATTCCATTGGGGGTAATGTTCTGATGGGAAGACAGATGACTCAGTTGTATATTATTTAGATAGCAGCTGGCTAGATACCGAGTTGGATATTTTTGTTCGTTTGGTTTCACCTGCTTTTGTAGGTAGAATTATACTTACCAAAAGAGTATACTCATTACTTAATTTTTATTTGTCTTGCTTCTCTTATATCTTGACTGCTTTTTATTATAATTTAGAGGTTTTTTTTTTGTTTTGTTTTTTTAAAATTAATACACCCCAAGTAAGGTGATGATAATGTCACTAACATTCAAGGGACTACTGGTCGTAGAAGAGAATGAGAAACTTTAGAAGTAACCAGAAACCTATAACTAAACAGAAAAAGTGATAAACCTCTACTCTTGTTCGAAAGACTGGGAAGGAGTGAAAACTAGACAATAAACAAACCTATCCCCTCCTATTGATAAAAGAAAATAGTAAATAAGATTTCAGAGTTTGTTGTGGTACAGGGGATATCGGCTCGGAACAAGAAATCGGGGAGCCGAGTTCGAATTCCAGCTGAATTCATTGCATTCACTTACGCGCAAATACCCTTGGGAAAGGTATTAATCCGTCTCTTCCTTTCAGTTATGGGTTAAATAACAGGACAGATTGGGTTCTATAGCCTTGGTCAGCAACCAGTCTACCGCAGAAAGCAATGGCAACCTACTGCGGGATAATCTTCTGCCCAGTCAGTCATGTCTCTTTCAAGACCTGATCGCCCAAGCGTGTATCACGTATGGCACTTAACTGACTGATTGTTAGGAGTATAGAATTTAAGTAAGCTTTAAAAGGAACTGGAAACCCAATCCTAAACTGGAAACAAGGGATAGACCTTTACTTCTGTGGTGGGGTGTGAGCTGGACAATAGGCGGACCTGTCTATTTTCTGATAAATGTGTTACTATAGTAAATAAACCTTCTGGTTAAGCTGGTAAACAATTTATATTGATTATTCAAATCTCTATAAGTGCTCACTTTGTTAGAAATTTCTTTTGTGAAGAAAATATACATATGTTTATTTGTTTTTGTTGTTGTTATTATTTCACTCTAAGCAAGGCAATAAAACCACTGAGATACAAGGGGTTACTGATCATAAGAGAATAGGAGACAAAAAACATTAAGGAGAGTAAGCAATCAAAGAACAGGAATTAAGAAAAACAAGATAACAATTGACATTGCATTTTTTTTTATTTTTTATTTTTAGATCAAAGTTAGCTTGAAAGTAAGAAGCTGAAAAAGATTTCAACAAGCAAGAAATTCAAGAAAAATGAAACTGTTAACATAGAACTTACAGTTACATCTTGCCAATTCACCTGTAAGATTACAAGGCCTAGCTGCTAATCTCGTACTAAATTCTAGGTATTATAGGGGAAAGCTCATCAAAACAAATTATCATGAAAATAGAAATGGCGCAGGGAAGCTCTTTCATGGTGATGAGAAAATGGCAGAAGCTGAGATGTCAGATCAGTACTAACTGGATGTGACACAAGGTCAACGTTTAAAGTGAGTTTAATGGCAATACTGCACAAAAAAATTCCCAAACCTCATTAGCACTTCCTCTTCTGGGGGACGCTTCAGATGCCAAATTCAGTGACTTACACGTGTTTTGCCATTTAATGTATACACAAGCATGTATATATATATATACACACACACACACAATTGGACTTAATTTTAAATAGAGCATTGGAATAATATATTCCACTCTCACTCAGTTTGGACAACACCTATCCTGGATTAACTAAACAATCAAGGGGTATAAGTAAATATGACAAATTTAATTTGAATTCAAACACAGCTTACTGATTTCTCATACTGAGCCACTGTTACACTACCTGCTTATCTAATACTTTTTGAGATATTAAGATATGAATTAGTATTGAGCTTTGAATTGACGCATTGATATCAATATGGGTAATTTTTATTTTAAATATTTTAAAGCCAACATCTGTTTATATTTGAGATGTTGTATTGTAACTATTTGGACTATTTGGACTATTGTCCTTATCTTTATCGTAATATTCATGACATTTTGGCCACTGGGCACTCCAGCCTTCTTCAGGTGATATACACTGGAATTTCAAATTGAACCCTTTGATTTGAGTTTTGTTTTATGACATATCAGTTTCTGTGGGTTATTTAATGCCAAAAAAGTGGGGTTTTAAGGTATTTTTTAATGTTCAGTTATAGTGAGAAGGTTGATTTAGTCAGATTGTGATTTAAAATTTTTATTTTAGAAAACTGAAGATTTCTTCTAGTTTTGTATTCAAAAATGTATTGCTGGTAATTTTCTTTCCTTCAAAAACATATTATGGCAAATTTTCTTTCCTTCAAAAATGTATTGTTGGTTATATTTTTTCTTCGATATATCTATATATTTTTACAAAAAGTATTTTTATATTTTCATCGCGTTTTGACCCCAGTTTGGGGATAAACTATTTGTCCATAGCGGAGACCCTAACAGGTGCTACCACTCCGGGTCAGGGTTGACCTGGGAACAACAACAATTAAGAGGTGGTTCCAGGCTCCTCACAACCTCCCAATCAGAAGCCTTGCTGCCAGATGCAAACCAAACCCGTTATTTTGTACACCGACATATGGCTCAGTGGATAAAAGCATTGGTTGAAGTAATTTAGTGACTTGACCCAAAGAGTTGTAAGTTCAAAACCTGGCCACAGCAGAAGTGAGCAAAAACTTGGAAAGTTGAGTTACTAAAAAGGAAATAACTGAAACTTAGATATCCGGAAGAGGCATGATGCATAGAATTCGAACAATCTATCCCAGTAAACAAAATATTGTGTTCAGTTTGATATTCCAACATATATCACCTGAAGACTGGAGAGTATAATAGCTGAAATATTGTGAATATGACAGTAAACATGAGGACAACAGTCAAAGCAATGTAAATGGTGTAAATATTTTAAAGTCAAACTCACACAATACAATACTTGAGAGCCACTGAAAACAGAGGTTTACTAAATAAAGTATGTGATATAAAGAGGATAGTTAATGATTGATCCATTTCATGAAGAGGTTAAGATTTTATTGTTCATATGGAAATCTGTTCCACAGCATCACAGTTCTTGAGAAAAAGCTGAACTTCTTCCTTACAATTGAAATACAGAGGAAATGCAGTGGGAATCAACTGTGGACATCCCACCAAAAATTTAATAAACCTGGAACTAAATTGTGTTGTACAGAAAACTATTTGAAGAACAATAGGCATGCTGTACTGTAACAAATACACACTATTCCAATGGAGTAGATAGATCTATAGCCCGGTTCACACTCCTTCCATGTCTATTGAACAGGTTAAGAGGCTCATCCCTTGTTCCCTGTTTAGGATGTGGTTTCCGGCTTTCTCTTTTCCAATCTTTTCACTGTTATGTAGCCCCCTGCACATCAGTGGCGTTACCGCCTTGCTCGGGGTGATACGATTAAAAAAAAAAAATGTGGTGAGGTGGGGGTGAAAGTAATAGTTTGTATTTGGTACACAATAGTAGCAAACTAGTGATGTTCTTTCTATCAGACAAATTATTCAAAACGAATCAAATTATTAGTCTCAAGGCATAAGTATCAGTCAGTTAAGTGCCATACATGATACATGCTTTGGGCAATCATGTCTCAAAAGAGACATGACTGACTGGGCAGAAGATTATCCTGCAGTAGGTTGCCATTTCTTTCTACAGCAGACTGGCTGCCAACCAAGGCTATAGAACCCAATCTGGCTTGTTGTTTAACCCATAACCAGAGGGAAGAGACCCAAGGGTATTTGTGCGTAAGTGAATGCAAGGAATTCAACTGGAATTTGAACTCGGCTCCCTGATTAGTTATTCTGAGCCGATATCCACTGCACCACAACGCACATTTCAGGTGGCATAAGTATACACTTTTTAAATTGTCAACATATATCAAAGTAGAACAAATCAGTTTTACAGCTGAGAAATATCTATTTTATAATTTTTGTTGTTAATGAAAAATGTTTTTAATATTCTTTTGTATCAAATCATTTTTGATAAGAGATTCAGAAACTTCAGATAGTTTCACACACCTCCCCGATCTTTTGAAAAGGTATGGAGGTTTATCCCTTGTTCCATGTTTAGGCCTGGGTTTCCAGCTCTTTCTAAAGTCTATTTCAATTTTTTACTATCTCTGAAATATTGTTTATTACTCCCCACCTTCCTCACTCGGAGTAGATAGGTCTGCCTATCATCTGGTTCACACTTTTCCCCTGTCTTTTGAACAAAAGTATAGATTAATCTCTTGTTCTCTGGTTAGGATTTGATTTCCAGCTCCTCCTAAAGTCTTTTCATTCACTTTCACTTTCACTTCCAAAAACCTCTTTGTGTCTGAGTGACATTATTGTCTTGTTTGGAATGAATTGATTAAAAGAAGAGAAACAAAAACTTTTATAACTAAGAAATACTATCAAAAGTAGCAAATTTTATGCTGGAAATTTTTCAGTGAAATGTTTTACTTTTTTTTCTTCTCAATATACATATATTTTTTTGCTGAAACATAAACAAATAGTATTTGTTACTAAGAAAAATATTTTTGTATAACAGCTCTCCTTTTTGTTTGGGTGTTAAGTTTCCCCTGGATTCTCTAGGTATGCTTATTAAATGTGAAGTACTTTGATTCTGTTTAACAAACTAACTCTTCCCAATTACCATTTAGACCACATCCAGTTCTGGTTACAGTCTGACCTCTTTAAACCAGCACCCTTGGGACCAGGCCACTTCCAGCCAAGAGAAAATGGCAAAAATTACCTCCTAAAAAAAGACCCCATGTAAATATAGTCTTGCCAGCTCATTCCACATATATATTGCTGTGTTATCAAACATAGAACAAAGGTTAAAACAGGAAATAGAATAAACAATGCTTTCAAATAAAGTTTTTATAATTTTTTAGAATACCATTGTTTTTCATGCACCTCCTGCTCTCTTGGGTTTGATCTCCAATCCATTACTATGTATTTATTTCTTCAAAATCAAAGAGTTATTGTAAAACAATAAACTAATGATGTTTGTGTTAAGTCACAGAATTTGACTGGAAAGTCCAGATTCTGAAAAATTGTTTGTGTATTCCATTTGTGATAGATTTTAATGATTTTATTCTACAAATTGTGTATGCTGTCATTTTTAATATATTTTTTTTTGTCTTAATTTGAACGGCTTTCATCTTGTAACCAAAGACCACATTGTAATTTAACACTTCTTCACCATTTTTGGGAAAAGTTTGATTTTCAGACAAATTTTTATTTGTTTTTAATATAGTAGCTAAGAAGCACCTTAAAGTATTGGGCAGTGGCTAACACCTCTACCATATGACAACTGGATTCATTCCAAGCTCAGAAGGGCATAAAAAGAATCAAGATTGACATATAAACATGTCTGTAGCTGTTTTTTGAACATCATGTTTTAGATGTGTTTTAATTGTCTGTGTCTGAAAAACTAAAAATGTTTATAAATGTCTGTATCAGGGAAGTGGTTAAACTTCCCCAGAAATACTATTTAAAATCAAAGAATTCTGTCTCTGACAAAGCAGTAGTTTTCAGTTTGACCCATGGGTAAATATGCAGCTATATATAAGAAATGAGCAAGACCATATCACCAAAACACTCTGCTGTTGTTGGGTGCAGCAGAAAATTGTAAACATGTGATGTTGTTTTTACAGCTGTTTCACAAACTAATGGAGGCTGATTTTTCAAAAAAAATGTTGGACCATAGTGGGTGTGCCTGATTACAAAGGTTGGGCTGTAATGATTTCGATGGTTAGAAAGTAGTTGGACAAAAAGTTGAATAGTTTATCTTTTATTTTGATTTGCATGTGCAACTTATTAAAAAATTTGAGAAAAATAAACTGAAAAAATTTGACTAAATTTTGTCAACTAAATTTAATCAAACTTATTTACATGTAGCCTACTATCCTCATCTTTGTTGTTGAGCCCTTCGACCTTCAAGTGTATGTCCATGTAGTTAGTTTCCCAAAAAGAAAATGACTGCTTTACAAGTTGTATATCTAAAAAAGATAGATGTTGGAGTCAGATAGACGTTCCCAAGAAAGTTCTTTTAAATATATGACTTGTGAAGCTGCTATTTTCTTCTTGGAGAATATTCTACCTGTGAGACATGTCCAAATTTGCTTTCATTCCAATGGTAATTCTATTTTTTCTAGTGTTACAGTCTATCTAATTAGTTAAGCGCCAGATGTGATAAACGCTTGAGCAATCATATCTCAGAGACCTGACTGACTGGGTAGAAAATTTTCCCTGCAGTGGGTTGCCATTACTTTCTTTGGGAGACTGATTATCAGCCAAGGCTACAGAACCCAATCTGTCCTGCTATTTAACCCATAGCTGGAGGAAGAATTGACTGATTCATACCTTCCCTAAGAGTATTTAAACATATGTGAATGCAACGTATTCAACTGGAATTCGAACTTGGGTCTTCAATTTCTCATTCTGAGCAAATATCCACTGCACCACTACACACATTGACAAGTTCTTTACGATAAAAAAAAAACCTTCTTTTCAAAATACATTTTATCCATAAAGTCACTGAAAAAACAATCTTGGTGCTAAATATTATCACAATTAAACACTCTCTGTGTGTGTGTGTATGTGTGTGTGTATATATATATATATATATATATATATATATATATATATATATTCCCTATGCACACCTACATTTTTTAAGCTATGCCATTCAAACTTTCTTGGGGTAATTATCTACAGGGAAGCCAGGTCAACACATACTTTTTGAGTTTAAGTTCAGCAATTTTCCCTTTCACACTTTTTGGTTAATGGAGCCGATTGTTTACATTTGCTCCGTAAAACATCTAAGATCTAAGATGGTTGCTAAATTACATCACAGAAATCAAATCACATGTCAAATGCGACTAAAATATTTTCTTTATTTTTTTATTTTTTAAAATGAGCCTTTATATTCAATTTTTATTCCAACATTTTAAAAATTCATTTGGTCAACAAAAAAATGTGAATATTTTTTCACATAATTTTGAAACAAAAGAAATTTTTTAAAAAGTGTTTTTTTCAAACAAAAACAAAATATATATTTAAAAAAAATGAACCAATGGTTAATTTAATTATTTAAGTCTTTTTTTCAGATTTAATATTTCATACTTCAGAAAATAAAATTTAAAAAAATAAAGCTTTAACAAAATAAATACTTTTTATTTTTATGTTAAATTCATTTAGTCAGCATCTGCTCCTACTACTAAAATGTTCTGAGTTGCATGGGCAATGCTGGGCTATGATGCTAGAATATAATATCTATATATATATATATATATATATATATATATATATATATAAATAAATTAAAAAAGGATTAATTCAATGATGTTGGATGATCATTTCGATATGAAAATCCCCACGGGGGATAGCACATCACCTCAGCAACAGAAAAATCCTTTCAGAAACCGGAGAAAAATTCATCTTTTCCTTTTTAAATAGATTATTTATTATATCCCCTGTGGGGATTTTCATATCGAAATGATCATCCAACATCATTGAATTAATCCTTTTTTAATTTATATTTGCTCTGTAATATTTTATTACATGGAGCTCTCTTCCTGTATCATTTTTTAATATTAAAATAAAATTTTTAATATTAATTAGGATCGGGATTTTGGAATTTACCTTCCTGTTTTTTTCCGCCTGGATTAAAGTATCTGAATTAAAATATATATATATATATATATATATATATATATATATATATAAAACAAAAATGTGTATTTTATTTATATAAAAGGGGTGCTGACAAGTTCTTGACTTCACTTAGATCTTCTTCCACAAAAATGGTCTTTGGTCATTTGAAAATATTTTGGGAAGCATATCAAGACAAGAAACTTTCACCACCTACTATATAGAAATATATATATAGAACTTGTCTATACATACCAGTATTTTAAGCATAAACTTTAAAAAAGAAAGATTTTTATCTTATACGAATTTTCAAAAATAATACTACAGAGCAGATAACCTGAAAGAATTGTTTAAAAATACCAAACCAAGTGAGATTTCTTTTTATTGATTCTTGGTCTAGACTGAAAACTTTTTTTTTTCTAGTTAGCTCACCTGAAGTTGAGTCATGGTTAATCCTTGATATCATGAGACATCCAGAAGTAGAGTTCCAAGAAATTTTACATCTCATAAAGGAGAGTTGCTTTTATAATAAAATATAAGTTTATGATAAATTTCTAAACAGTTTATGCTTAGCAAAGTTCTACAGCCTATTTTTAAGAAAACACTTATGATTTATCTTGATGCAGGTTTATCTGGAAAAAAAAAAATTGATGTTATATAACACTGCTCAACATAAAAAAAAATTCTTGAAATGGCGTCGAGACACCAAATTACTATTTTTGCTAATTTGAGGGTGCTGAATTTGATAATGACCTTACTTTTTTTTGGTTAGCTACTGCGTTGTGCGTTGTGGTCCAGTGGATATCGACTCGGAACGAGAATCCGGGGAGCCGAGTTCGAATTTCAGTTGAATCCACTGTATTCACTTACGCGCAAATACCCTTGGGAAAGGTATTAATCCATCTCTTCCTTCCAGTTATGGGTTAAATAACAGGACAGATTGGGTTCTATAGCCTTGGTCGGCAACCAGTCTACCGCAGAAAGCAATGGCAACCGACTGTGGGATAATCTTCTGCCCAGTCAGTCATGTCTCTTTTGAGACATGATCGCCCAAGCGTGTATCGCGTATGGCACTTAACTGACTGACTGACTGCGTTGTGGTACAGTGGCTATTGACTTGGAACGTGAAATCGGAGAGCCGAGTTCAAATTCCAGTTGAATTCGTTGCAATCATATACACACAAATACCCTTGGGAAAGGTATTAATCTGTCTCTTCCTTCCAGTTATGGGTCAAATAACAGGACAGATTGGGTTCTATAGCCTTGGTTGGCAACCAGTCTGCTGTAGAAAGAAATGGCAACCTACTGCGGGATAATCTTCTGCCCAGTCAGTCATGTCTCTTTCGAGACATGATCGCCCAAGCATGTATCACGTATGGCACTTAACTGACTGATTGTTTTTGCTGTACAGAAATGCCTCATTTTTGGAAAAAGTATTTTTTCGTGTGTTTTTGACTGATGGAAACATTTCTCAAAGAAAAATCGTAGAAAACTCTCAATTTTTATTTAAACCAACAAATATTGGTCTGCTTATTGAGAAATACTATTTTTTCAATAACAATCAGACCATAAGTCTTTAAAAATAACACGATTGATTATACCAAGACCAACAAATATTTTCATCAAATCATTTAATAAGCTAACAGCAGAAATAAAACCTTTGTGAACATAAGAACTATGGTAAAAATTTTCTCTTTCTTCATTGTCTGTTATGTTGAATGTTATTTAAGTCCCTTTTGATATTCCAGCAGTAGTCAGCCATCATATGTTTGTTCTGCTGTCCCTGGTAGTTCTTTCATTGTTTGAATATCCTGATGGAATTGTTCTCCTTGCTCATCACTCACATTGCAGAAATTATTTGAAAATTTATCTAGATGGCTATGTAAAATATGACCTTTAAACTAATAGAATATAACTGATAAAGTTTATCAGTTAGCTGAAATTTTGGCAATAAATTAGAAAATTCAGTATTTCTATTTTATTGTAACTTGACTCAAAAACACATTTTTTTTTCTTATAAATAAGTTTATTTCAGGTGGCTGACATAAATTGCTCAGCCTAACTGAAGATTAATAAGTTTCTTTGATCTTTATTAACTAAATGTTGGATCAGCCAAGATCATAAATTGATCTTTTTTCCAAAAATGAGCAATTTCAATACAGCAAAAACATAGCTAACCATGATAATCTAAGGTAAGTTTTGGAATCAGCACCATAAAAAAAGAAAAAAAATTTCTTGGCACCATTGTTTAGTGTTGGTCAGTATAATTTATATTTATCCTCAAAATTGTTAATAAGATATTTGTTCACAAAAAAAAATATTTTTTTATAATTTAAATATATTTGTTGTTTAATAACCCAGAAAGGATTGGTAAGTCATAAAACGAACTGATCAACCAATCAATTGCAAGGAACTAAGTTTTGTTTTTTTTATCCTCTTCCGCCTTAAGGGAATGCCACATTAAGAAGCACTTCATACCATTCTCTCTCTCTCAAACTTTTTATGAGGTTGTCTTGTGACAGATGACTCCTCACATATATGACCTTGTAATGCGCCATCATTGTACATCCTGTTAATTTTATTATATCATTTGAATTATGTCCTCAATAATACTTTTTCCTCTTTAGCATTAAATGGTGTTTACAATGTTTGAACAGCATCTTTTCTTTTTTTTAATTAAAATTCCTTTTTATTCATGGCAGCAAGAATTTTCCAAAACAGCAATGCTTTAATTCCTTACAATTGACAATCCTCTTCTTCCTGATTTTTAGTGCATTTTTATAATGAAATGTCTACCAATGTAATCTATTTAGATTTGACATATAATAGTATTAATAGTTTAGTAATTGAATGAATTCCTAACCACTAATCGTCCTTTTCTTCCTGATTTTTCCTGCATTTCTGTAATGAAATCATTAATAATGTATTTATGTCACATATAATTTAAAAAGGTTGTTAGAATAAAGTTGTTAGTGACTAAATGCTGCTCGCAGCAAATGCATACTAAGTTTTCATTAAGTTTAGCCTGATCATGATTACAAGATCTGTAACCCATTCTTTTTCTAAAAGAGCCATATATAGTGTAGCTGCAGTAGGTGTGTCTAAGGCAAGGTGGCCTGATAAGAATTTATCACTTTGGTTTTGATATCAGCTGTTAGAGATTGATTGCCCTATCAATGCTAATGATTCCATTCTGCTCTGCTATTTAACCAATTGCTTGAGGAAAAAATACATTATTTTTTTTAAGATTAAAAAGTCTTTTTTGTTCATGGCAGCAAAAATTTTCAAAAAACAATGATTAATTCATTCCTCACTATTGGCAATTCTTCTCTTGATTTTTCTAATGAAATTATTGGCAATGTAGTGTTATTTAAAACAATCAGTATGACTTTTGCTAATCTCCAGAGAATGATTTTATTGTGCTTTCTTATGGATTAAACATAATTTATATTAGAAAAAAAAAAAAATAATTGCAAAATTTTGTGTTTAATCAACTTTTTTCTCTCTATCATCAGAAATATTTATTAGAGTTTAATCAATTTTTTTTTCTCTCTATTACCAGAAATATTTCTTAGTGTTTAATATTTAAATAAAGCTTAGTTGAAGAGTACTGGTTATTGGGCAAAACTTAGTTACAGTCACTCACTTTGAATTTGTAAGATTCATTTTTGATTGTAATGTGTGGTATCTTAAAAACTCATTTTACAGTGTCTCATCATAAAACTGACTTCTTTTCCAAGCAATTCCAAGTCAATGTACTATCAGTGTTCTTAATTGATTTCTCACTAGAAGCTTTCATAGAATTTAATCTAAAGACTGTCTTATAATTGATTTTGCTTTTGCAAGTAGCATTAAATCAGTTTCCTGTCAATGTTTTTAAACCAATTTCTCACCAGAAGACTGGACAAAATCCTAGTTTTAAACAAATAAAATTTCTGAGCTTTACTTTATCTATCACTTGCATCATCTGCTGTCAGAATTATTACTGTTCTGTGAGTAAATCCAAGAAGCCATTTTTATCATGTTTCTTTCCAATGGCTTCAAGATTCTTTGTAGTATTACAGTTAGATGAATTTGCTTACTGCCTACATAGTCCATTTTTTTTCTGTAAAAATATAAGACTTTCCAGTCTGTGTGTGGTTCTAAACATGGTAAAAGTGATATGTTTTTATTAGGGAGTCATTTATCAAACTCCACAGAAAAGCAAAGAGATATGTTTGTGTGTGACTTGTGTCAAAAACATTAGGGAAATCTGAGAAAACCATATGTCTAATTGCCACTACTATCAGATTTCTCAGTCATATACAAACACCTTTTGGTAAAAAACCTCCATAGGAAAAATAAAATAAAATGTTTTTGTATGAAGACACCTTTTTTTAGGAAAATACTTGTATTGTGTGTTTTTAACTAAATTAAAAAAAACATTTTCTGCACACCTTCACTCATACCATATTTGACATATCCAGATTACCAAGAACGCAAATGTCAGTTTTATTTTGCTTTCCTATCATGCTAAAAAGGACTTAACTCTACCATTGTAATGATGACAGTTGCCGGTAGCTGATATTATCACCAGTACTCATGCTATCACTCTAATAACTACCTCTCTGTGTTGATTGATAATCAGGGCCAGTTGGTGGTATGTACTACCCCACATCCAACCACCAACACTGGGAGATCCACCATCAGATCTTGTGACTCTCTCTCTCTTCAACATTTGCTTCTTTCTACCTATATTTATAGATGTTACAAATTGAAGTAAGCACAGCTGATAAGAGATTTTGTGGATTAGCATGGGACAGGCTAGCCTCCCAGAGAGTAAAATACTATGCCTCCTTGGCCTTACACTTTCAGTGGACCTCAAATGGAATGACTATATCAAATCCATTGCCAAATCTGCTGCTATGAAAGTCGGCTCCCTGTGCAGGGCCCGGAAGTTTTTCCCACCTGAATCTATTCTGCACATATACAAATCTACCATCCGCCCATGTATTGAATATTGCTGCCATATCTGGTCGGGTACCCCTGCCACTCTCCTTGGGCTTCTTGACAAAATACAAAGGAGGATCTGTAACGTGGTTGATACTGACTTAGCAGACTGGCTGCAACCACTCTCTCACCCACGTGATGTGGCTTCCCTGTGCCTCTTCTACAAGTACTTTCATGGCTTCTGCTCCGATGAGCTTAGATCACTGGTGCCGGCTAAGCACGAATTTACACGAGATACTAGATTAGCAACTAGGTCCCACCCTTTTACAGTTAAACAGATAAGATGTAACTGTAACTTCTACTCCAACAGCTTCTTTTCTTGCACTTCCCGCCTGTGGAACTCCCTTCCACAAGTCTGCTTTCCCAACAGCTATAATCTCCAGGTGTTTAAATGTAGGGTCAATAGACACCTCCTATCACCCTAACTCCCAATTATTCTCAGAACACTCTCATCTACCCAACCCTCATTCTCGGTATCCTTACCCGCCTATCACCCACCCTCTGACATTTCCTATATTTAACCATTCTCGGTATCCCAACCCGCCTATCACCCACCCTCTGACATTTCCTATATTTAATCATCCTTTCTCCACTCTATGTAGCCCTCTGCGCAGTAGTGGCAGTGTAGGTTCTGTAATGGATAGCCACTGTGAACAAGAAATCAGTGATCTATATTTGAATTTCAGCCAAGTTTGTTTCATTTTCCTTTTGCACAAATATCCTTGAGAACTTTTTCCAGCTTTGAGTTAAATAGCATAGCAGATTGGGCTCTCTTGCTGTGGTTGGCAACTGGTCAAGGAGAAATGCAATACTGAATTCAGAACTGTAGCTTTGGCATGGCTCATACTATGCAGTTATTGACAAGATCATGGAGTATTATGGTTTTGTTATTAGTAGTAAACATAATAGTATGAAATTGTTTTGTTTTTATTAGCTGAGGCATTGTCAAAAATTATTTTTGGCTGATCATCTTATTTTTATTTGTTATATTGTAGTAGATGTAATAAGTAGTCTGAATTTTTTTAAGCAAGTTGTTTCTTTACTTTTATGGGTTCCCATATATGGTCTGTTGTTCTTGCTATACATTTAAATATCCTTGATGAAATACAAAAAAGAATCTGCAGTTTACACTATTTACATTGAAATTTCAAACCAAACCATTTATAACAATCTACCCCAGTGGACTAAATAAGGAGTTTGGTTTGAAATTTCAATGTATATCACCTGAAGAAGGCCAGTGTGTACAACAGCTGAAACCTTGTGAATATGGCAATAAAGATAGGACAACAGTTCGAACAATGTATTCAGTTATGCGGAAAGTTCATGCCAATTTGTAAAGAAAATTAAAACACAAAACAAAATGATGCCATTAAATATTTATTCAACTAAATATAAACCATTTTGTTGCAAAACCTTTCCCAATTTTTTTTTCAACTTAGATTCTGTCTTTTCAGAATTTTGCTGATTTATTGGCAAAGAACTCATTAAGGTCTTTTTTTTTTATGTCACCCAAATGAAATTTTTATCATTGAGATTATTTTGCAACACCCTGAATATATGAAAATCCAAAGTTGCAGTGTTTGGTGAATATGGTTGGTGGGGTAACACATCCCAGCCAAGCTGCAACAACCTTTGCTGGGTTGCCAAAGAAATGTAAGGTCTGGCATTATCCCGATGGAAAGCATCAACTTTTCTGTTCATTATTTCTGGGTATTTTTTTTCTTGAATTGCTGCATTTAACTCATCCAGTTGCAAGCAGTATTTTTCAGAATCAATTGACTGGTTACTTAGCAGAAGCTCATAGTATACGATTCCTTTTCAATCCCACCATATGCACAACATGATCTTGCTTATGGGGTGGCTAAAGTTGGCTCATGTCACTTTCCCCAGGATCTTTTTTGCAAAACATTGTTGTAAATGATCCACTTCTCATCACCCATCATGATTTGCTTTAAAAAAGGGTGCATTTTCATTGCATTTATATAGCAAATAAGATAGAAATGCAATTCAAAAGATTCTTTTCACTCAGATCATGTGGTACCCAGATATCATAGTGATTTTTTTTTTTTTCTTTTAATCATTTCACCCCAAGCAAGGCATTCCACTGCCACTATTGCGCCTGGGGCTACATAGGGGAAGGTAAAGAGAAAGAGTGGTTAGATATAGGAAATGTCAGAAGGGGGGGTGATAGATGGGTATGGATACGGAGGCTGGGGGTTGGGTGGATGGGAAGAGTGCTTGAAGGAATGGAAGTGAGTTAGTGTGTTAGGAGGTGTCTATTGACCTTACATTTAAACTCCTGGAGATTGCAGTCATCGGGGAAGCAGTCATGTGGAAGGGAATTCCACAGTCGGGAAGTGCAAGAAAAGAAACTGTTGGAGTAGAAGTTGCGGTTGCATTGAGTCCCCAAAAGCTAAAACACCTTCACCATACACAGCACATATTTTGTATTGCTTGTGAGACATTTTTCCTTTATGGTATCTAAAATGCACCTTTTATAAGCTTCCATTTTCATAGGGATAAAAAATTGACATCAATTAAGTAATTTTAAATTTTCTTTTTCAAGAGATAGTTTGTGATGCAATCAGAAATGTCATCAAATATCTTTTGATAAATTTGATCTGTTCCAATGTCTTGGAACATGAATGACTAAAAATCAGTATGAATTTTCTGGACAACTCAATAAATAACCAAAGATTTTTTTATTTTTTTATTTTTATTTTTTATTTTTATTTTTTTATTTTTTTTTTATTTTTTTTTATTTTTATTTTAAAAAAAAACTTTTTTAAAATTTTTTTTTATTTTAAAAAAAAACATTTTTTTAAAAAAATTTTTTTTAATTTAAAAAAAAAACATTTTTTTTTAAATTTTTTTTAATTTTAAAAAAAAACTTTTTTTTTTTTAATTTTAAAAAAAAACTTTTTTTTTTTTAATTTTAAAAAAAACTTTTTTTTTTTTTAATTTTAAAAAAAACTTTTTTTTTTTTTAATTTTAAAAAAAACTTTTTTTTTTTAATTTAAAAAAAAACTTTTTTTTTTTTAATTTTAAAAAAAACTTTTTTTTTTTTAATTTAAAAAAAAACTTTTTTTTTTTTTAATTTTAAAAAAAACTTTTTTTTTTTTAATTTTAAAAAAAACTTTTTTTTTTTTATTTTAAAAAAAACTTTTTTTTTTTATTTTAAAAAAAACTTTTTTTTTTATTTTAAAAAAAACTTTTTTTTTTTATTTTAAAAAAAACTTTTTTTTTTTTATTTTAAAAAAAACTTTTTTTTTTTATTTTAAAAAAAACTTTTTTTTTTTATTTTAAAAAAAACTTTTTTTTTTTTATTTTAAAAAAAACTTTTTTTTTTTTTTTTAAATCATATCGCCCCAAGCAAGGTGGTGATGCCACTAATGCGCATGGGGCTACTTAAGAGTAAAATGATTGAAAAAGAGAAAACCAGAAACCACATCCTAAACAGGGAACAAGGAATGAGTCTCTTCACCTGTTCAATAGATGTGGGTGGAGTGTGAACCGGGCGATAGTTTAGTCTATCTACTCCAATTGAGAAAAAAGAGAGAAAAAAAGTGAAAGAAGATTGGAGAAAAAAAAAAAAGAAAGCTGGGAACCACATCCTAAACAGGAAACAAGGGATGAGCTTCTTCACCTGTTCAAAAGATGTGGGTGGAGTGTGCACTGGGTAATAAAATAATAATATTGCTTCATCAAAAAAATCTTTTTTTTTTCTTGATCACAACAGAATCATTAATGGATCTGTTGGTAGTAAACTCATTTGTGATAATACTGTATTTTGATATTTTTTTTTTACTGAATATAAGAAAATGAAAAATGTTATCTTCACACATGAAAAACTGTATTGGATGATACATCAGATGTTATTAGAATGTCAACCCTTTCCCTATTTGACTCATTTCAAAGTTTCTTTTTTGTGCATTTATTAAAAATTCTGAAATTCTATGACATAAGACTTGGAGAATCTGACACTCACAGGGCATATTGAAGACAATAGAAATAGGGGAAACAAGCTTGTGTAGTTAGATGTCAGAATAGGGGTTGGGCATGATGCTGAAAATACAAATGTTACTAAGTTACAAAGGGGAAGTTGTGGAGAGCCATGATCGTCTACATTCTGTAAAAGGTATGGAATATAGGAGAAATGTCAATTAGCTTATCATGGCTATGTAAAAAGAACTGTTTAGAGCAGTGAATTTTGAATGTGGGTTTGAGAAATATTAAAAATGTGCCCAGGAAAATAGGGGGGCATTATATATATATATATATATATATTAGAGTAAATCTGTAGAAGGAAAGATATCTAGAAAAGTTTGGATGCTTTTCTGTTATTATTCATACTATATGGTTATTTGAATATATAGTCCTAGGTATAAAAATAAACTACATCTGGCAGCAAGCCTTCTGATCAGGAGATTAGCGGTTTTGATGAATGCGGAACCACCTCTTAATCGATGTTGTTTCCCGGTCCAATAATGCTTCAAAGCCTTAAAAAGAACAATTTATACCTGTGGACTAAATGGTAAATGTTATCTGCACACTTAAGTTACATGAAAAATTTACTACAACAAAGAAATACTGATTTATAGTAAATCTGTTAAAGGAAAGATATCTAGAAAATTTTGGATCCTTTCTGTTGATATCACTCATGCCATATGATCATTTGATTATATGGTCCTAGGTATGATGATAAACTATATCCTGCAGCAAGGCTTCTAGTCAAGAGATCCATTTCTTCAGCATCCACTCTACCACAGAAAGAAATGGCAACCTACTCGCGTGAAAATCTTCTGCCAAGTCAGTCATGGATATATGATGACCTGAATGTGTATCATATATGATAATTAACTGACTGAAGGAGTTGATATGCCATAAAACAAATAAATCAATCAATCTATTTGATTGTTTTATAAAGTGTGAGGTAAAGCTATAGATTACAACATAGGTATATAGCAAAATGTGTGTTGTGGTGCAGTGGATATCAACTCGGAACAACAAATCAAGGTGCCGAGTTCTAATTCCAGTTGAATCCCTTGCATTCACTTGCACACAAATACCTTTGGGAAAAGTATTGATTCATCCCTTCCCTCCAGCTATGGGTTAAATAACAGGACAGTTATATAGCCTTGGCTGGCAACCAGTCTACCGCAGAAAGCAATGGCAACCTACTGTGGGATAACCTTCTGCCCAGTCAGTCATGTCTCTTTTGAGACATGATCACCCAAAGTGTGTATCACGTATGGCACTTAACTGATTGATATTTGCAAAATCTGTTCTTACATTTTGTAGTAGCAATCAGTTAAGTGCTATACGTGACATGTGCTTGGGCGATCATGTCTTCAAAGAGACATGACTGACTGGGCAGAAAATTTTACTACAGTTGGTTGCCATTACTTTCTGCAGTAGACTGGTTGTCAACCAAAGCTATAGAAACTAATCTGTCCTGTTATTTGACTCATAGCTGGAAGGAAGAGATGGATTAATACCTTTCCTAAGGGTATTTGCACTTTAGTAAATGAAACAAATTCAACTGGAATTTTGCAGTATAGCAAGTTAAATTGTGATTTAAATATTTAACAACTTGATTTTTTTCTCTTTTGGTACAATTACTAGCATTATTATTGCAACAGGTTTTACCACCACTATTATGACCGCAATGATTGGCTTGTGCCATTATTTTTAGTACTACTAGTCATCATGCTACTCTCACAAATGTATTACTGTCACCACAACTATTGCTGGCACAGTCAGTGCTATAAGCTCAATGATGAATTTTCTATTTATGAGCATTTAATAGAAAATGGAGGAAGCTCTTGTTTGTATTCCAGATGTGCTGGAAACCAGCCATTATGGAGGCAGTGCTTCAAGGTTGGGCAATGATGGGTCAGACTGTAGGATTGGTGGGTGCTGGGAAGAGGAGCGGGAGAAAATGTTGTGGGGGAAGGGTTTTGAAGTTTTTCAGCAAGAAGTGTGTAAGGAAATGGCAAGATGTAGTTTAGAATAATGAGGAAGAATTTTTGTTTTTGCTCAAATATCAATCAAGCACAGTTGCGGGCCATATGTGTACTGCTAAAAGACAAAAGGAATTTTTAGGAAAAGATTAGGCCAGATTGAAATCAGTACAAAGATTGATACTTGAGCTATGACTAACATATTACCTCTGGCTTATTTTGCATGGTGCTTGCTTGCTTTTATGTTAATATATAAGCCATTTTTAACTTTTGCTTGGCCTACTTGCCAAAATTATTATGATTTTAAAATTTTTAAAAATGAAAACAATTCTTGTAAATATTCATTGTTTATTGGAAAATGTTTTTTTAAGAAAATAGTGTCCTTAATAAATCTTATTTATTAAGGCTTTTCTAATAAAATAATGTCAGTTTTATTGCATTTTTTATTTGTAGAAAATGAGCCAGTCAGTTAAGTGTCATACGTGATACATGCTTGGGTGATCATGTCTTGAAAGACACCTGACTGGGCAGATTTTCCTGCAGTAGGTGGCCATTACTTTTTATGGTAGACTAGTTTCCAACAAAGGCTATAGAACCCAATCTGTCCTGCTATTCAATCCTTTTAATTCAGTTAAGTAATTAGTGGGGATCAGTTTATTACTTCATAACAATAGAAAACTGAACCCCTATTTTATACCCAGTAGAAGCTTTGTGTTTCCAACTACTATATACAGTCTCTCAGTGAAGTGCCATATGTGATACACGTTTGGGTGATCATGACTGAAAAGAGACATGACTGGCTTGGCGGAAGATTTTCTCGCAGTAGGTTGCCATTACTTTCTGTGGTAGACTGGTTATCAACCAAGGCTATAGAACCCAATCTATCTAGCTATTTAATCCATAGCTGGAAGGAGAAATGATGTATTAATACCTTTTTCGAGGGTATTTGTGCATATGTAAATGCAATGAATTCAACTGGAATTTGAACTTGGCTCTCAGATTTCTCATTCTGGACTGATATCCATTGCACTGAAATTTTTTTTTTTCTTTTTTATTACATCACCCCAAGCAAGGCGGTAAGGCCACTGGTGTGCAGGGGGATACGCATGAGTGAATAGATTGGAAAAGAGAAAGCCGGAAACCATGTCCTAAGCAGGGAACAAGGGATGAGCCTCTACACCTGTTCAATAGACGTGGGTGGAGTGTGAACCGGGCGATAGTTCAGTCTATCTACTCCAATTAAATGAGTAGTGGTTTGAAAAAAAAATTGATTTACAATTTCCGAAGACTGTTGCTTTTAAGTAATAAAAAAGAATTTTGGCAAGTAAAATTTAATTTCTGAAAATTTCATGAAATTAAGTTGGGTAGGGGTTAAAATATGTATTTAAAAAATATATTTTTACCAAGGTTTTTTTTTAAAATGAATAAATAAATATATAAGTTAATTTATTTATGAATAAGTCCTAGAAGTTTAATTTAAATCTGACAATTATTTGATTTTTGCAAGAATTTCCCAATCACAGTTTTTTATTGGAAAAAAGACACTGAAACATCCATCATAAATAGTAGGCTGACGACTGACACACACACACCAATAAAAATAAAAATTTTTAACCCAAATTTTGAAGGTGTTAAAAAGGATTAAAAAATTTAACACTCTGTTCTTTCCTCTTAATAACATAAACATTTTGATGGTAATTTTTTTTTTTTTTTTATGAAGTTTAAGGTTTTTTTTCAGTGAACTAGTGGAGGTACCTAAAAACTATTGACCTGGATCCGCAATCATCAGTTATTGATTTGTAATTATTCCTTTTCATCAATCACTATTTCCATTGCAAATGTTTGAATGAGCTACATTCATTCATTTCACCAGTAAGAACCATCAAATGCCATGTACACAGGTTCAAATCATCTTCATTCCCTTCCTATACAAGGAAGTTCCACTCAGTTTTTTTTTCCCCAGAACTGTTATGTTGTTACAGAACAAACTCCTGAGAAGATGCTCCCTCAGTCATTACTGTCAAGTCAATTATTGTCGCTTACATATCTTCATAATAGACTTCTTACTTCTTCCTCTTACCTAATCATACTGAAAACAGTGGTTCTTGTTTGATCACTGAGGTTAAGCAGCATTGAACCTAATCAGTATCTAGATTGGAGACTGCATGGGAATGCTAGACACCTTAAGCAACCTTCTCCAAACTTAAGTATATTTTGGTTTTAAATAAATCACTCAGTTAAGTGCCATACGTGATACACGCTTGGATGATCATGTCTGGAAAGAGACATGACTGACTGGGCAGAAGATTATCCCGCAGTAGTTTGCCATTGCTTTCTACGGTAGACTGGTTGCCGACCAAGGCTATAGAACCCAATCTCTCCTGCTATTTAACCCATAATTGGAAGGAAGAGACTGATTAATACCTTTCCCAAGGGTATTTGCACGTAAGTGAATACAATGGATTGAACTGGACCACAACGCACATAGTCATAAAATAATCAATCCTCTTATTACACACTTAAAACAACTTCATTCATTGTCTCTCAAGCCTTGTATTGGATGAGCAATAGTATAAAGTAAATGATCCCTAATTGAAACTACATTGTTACCAAACTGAATTATTCCCAGGCATTGTAATTATTCCCAGGTATTTTTTTTTTCTTCATTAAATTTTTTTTTCATTAAATTTTTTTTTTTCATTATTTAATTTTTTTTTTTTTTTTTTTTTATTAAATGAATTTTACACAAGTGGTGAAATTTGAACAAATAATAAGAATGAACAAATATAAAGATAGTTAATTCTTTGATTTATAGACAGGGAACATATATAAAGAAAAAGGGGTAGTTGCAAATTATAATTTGGTTTGTGGGGAAGGGGTAAATTATCATAAAAGGAAGCTGGTCAACTTGATTGAATGCTGCTAGCATTTTTGTTGACCAGAAGAGCCCCTGGGCAGATCAACATATCTCTACAGGAGAGCATCAAGCAAGGAAAAAGAGTTAAAGAATGTTCTTATTGATGTCAACAAAAGTTGGCTTCTAATTGGCTGGTTGAATGTGTAGGTGTAATGTAGGAGAAGATAACTCTGTTCCCCTTATAATTTTTAATGCATACTTAAAGAGATTCTTATCTCTTTCTCTTGGATTTTATTTTGAAAAAAAATAAAAATAAATATTGATGTGAAATTTAATAGCCACCACCTGAATATCTATATAATATCAAATGTTTCTAAAAGTAAAAATTGCCTTCAAAAATGATTGCATAAATCTGTTGAAAAAGAGTTTAGAACCAAATGTCGTAATAAAATAACTTGGTTTTCAGTTCAGTTCTTTATAAAGTTATGTACATTTGATGAAAAGAGTAGGGTGTGACTTTCACCAAAGATATGTTTACAAATACTTATGCACACACATAGACTAAATTTTGAAGCATATAAGGTCTTTACTAAAAAAAAAATATCTGATCCCCAAAATCACTTGTATAGGATGATGACTAAACTTTGGATTCATGAAATGTTCTAAGTGGCTCCCAGAGCAGGCTGTAACAAATTTTACTCCATTTTATTTTTAGGGTGCATCCAACATGTGGATGCTTCTTCAGTTAAGTGCTGTATGTGATACATACTTGGTTGATCATGTCTCTTTCAATTCATGATTGACAAGGCAGAATATTTTCTTGCAGTAGACTGCTGTTTCTTTTTTGTGGTAGAATGGTTGCCAACCAAGGCTACTGGAATCAGCCTGTCCTGCTAATCAACCAATAGCTGGCAGCAGAAGAGATGTATTCCAAACTTTCTCAAGGGTATTTGAATGTGACAGGCCCAACTGGAATTTACAGTCATATCATGTTGCAACATCAAACCTGGTCAGTAGCTAGATGGGTAACAACTTAGAAATAGCAGGTTTTGTATGCTTGGATGTGTTGGTGATGCAATCAATAATTACTCAGAATTCTGCACCTGAGTTCTAATTCCAGTCATTCTTTTGTTTTTTGTGTATATATATATATATATATATATATATATATATATATAAAAATAAAGATTTGTACCCACAGAAACAACAGATAGCCTTAAAAAGAGTAGACGTCATTTTGTTTTCCCAAACCCGAGGAACCTTTCAGCCAACACTTGTCAAGGGTTTCGTTGGCACAAAATTACAAAGGGGTAAAGAAGAGGACAAGACCAAAAAGGGGAATACTTGCAATACTGGGAGAAGATGGAATTCATTTAAAATATATATTTTATATTGCAGTTTCATTAAACGAATTCCATCTTCTCCCAGTATTGCAAGTATTCCCCTTTTTGGTCTTGTCCTCTTCTTTACCCCTTTGTAATTTTGTGCCAACGAAACCCTTGACAAGTGTTGGCTGAAAGGTTCCTCGGGTTTGGGAAAACAAAATGACGTCTACTCTTTTTAAGGTTATATATATATATATATATATATATATATATATATATATATATATATAAAATAAATTTTAAAGTTCAAAACCATTGAATGATCATTTCAACATGAAATCCCTAAGAGAGATTTCACATCTCATCTGCAACTATCAAATTTCAAAATGAAATAAAAAAAAATAAATAAATAAATAAATAAAATTTTTGAAAATTAAGATTTTACCGGCGGAAGTTCAAATATTTACATCATGAAAAACTAGATAGTAATCAATGTCTATTTTTAGATTTTGGACAACATTACTTTTAGATTGAGTTGTAAGTGAAAAATTTTAAAATTTGGCTTTGTCTAGCTCTGTAATTTTAATTACATTGAGCTCTCCACCTGTATCATTTTTTAATATTAAAATATTAATATTAATTAGGATCGGGTCTTTGGGATTTACCTTCATGCTTTTCCTTTTGGATTAAAGTTTTTTTTTAAATATATACTACCAGCCATAATTATTAGGCCACTCCAGTGTTTTAAAAAAATGATGTATTTCATACTATTTTTAGTATTTATTGCCAAGTGAATAATTGTAATGAAAAGAAAATGGTTCTTTTGTTCATACTGCACAATAGCATGTGCATCAAATGTATTTATAAATATTTAATAATTACTTATATTGCAGTTTCATCAGTGAAAGAATGAAGAAAATTTAGAGCGATTCAGACAAGTTCATCTTTGCTTTGTTGCCTTGTAAAATTTTGCAAAGTAATAACAACAAAAGAACAATTCTATTTTCATTTAGAATTATCCAATTGGCAATAAATACTAAACATATTATGAAATACATCATTTCTTTTAAAAAACTGGAGTGGCCTAATAATTATGGCTGGTAGTGCATATGAAAAATCTGAGTTAACCTGTAGAAATGTCTTTTATATATATATATATATATATGTATTCTCTTATACCCCTTCAGAAAGGTATGACTCTACCTCTTCTCCTCACAGCTATGGGTTAATTTGTAGAATTTGTATCAGTAAAACATTATTATATTCAAAAAGCTTAAAAATGTTTTCTGGCTTTAAATAACCTGCAAAAGGTTGATAAGCTCTATAAAAAAAAACAAAAAAAACATTCAATCCTCTTTAAAATTGAACAGTGTTACCATAGCTGAGCAATGTTTACAATATTGCTTTTTTTTTTTTTTTTTCTTCAAGATCAAAATAACATTTTTATTCATGCCAGCAAGATTGTTTTTTTGAAATAGCAATGCTTTAATTAATTCCTAACTATTGGCAATCCTTTTCTTCCAGATTTTCGGTGCATTTTTATAACAAAATCATTAGCAATACAGTGTATTTAGATCCATCAGTATGGCTTTTGCTAACTTCCAGAGAGTGATTCATTGTATCTTCTTTGACAAACTCTTTTTCCACTGACATGAAATGGAAAGATTATATTGAATCAATTGCTAGGCTTTCTGCTAGGAAAGTTGGTTTACTGTGTCATGCTAAGTTTTTCTCACCAGAATCCTATCTCCAGGAGATTGGGTCATTGCACTTTCTCGGACTAACATTTTTCACTGACATGAAGTGGATCTGGCACTTTGTCTTTTATATTTAGTGATTTGTGATTAAAAGAAAAAAAAAGAATCTGCAATGTTATTGGTCTTGATCTGGCATCTTGCTTTCAATTACTTTGCCATTGGCTGTCCCATTCTTCCTGATTTTTACTGTATCTCTACAGTTGTTTGTCTTTGAGATCAGTTGCTCTACAATGCTAATGAGCTCAGTCTGCTATGCTATTTAATCAATAGCTGGAAGAAAAGGAATTCATACATTTTTTTTTTCTTTTAAGGGTGTCAGTGTTAAGGAAACAAAATAGTGCACACTATTTCCAATTTCTGCCACCAATGTTTTGATTTACAAGTCAATGTTAGTAGATCAGTTATCATTGAATAGTATTTTATTTTTTTCAATTGGAGTAGATAGACTAAACTATCGCCCGGTTCACACTCCACCCACATCTATTGAACAGGTGAAGAGGCTCATCCTTTGTTTCCTGTTTAGGATGTGGTTTCCGGCTTTCTCTTTTCCAATCTTTTCACTCTTATGTAGCCCCCTGCGCATCACTGGCGGTTTTGCCTTGCTTGGGGTGATATGATTTTTTTTAAAAAAAAAATGTATAAGATGCTCTTCAAAAGTTGGGAGAACTTGTAAAAACAAAAAAATAGGACTATTCCTTAGGCCCAGAAACAAAGAACTATACTAGATAAAAACCACATCACTTGAGAACTTTTAACAACTAAGAAAATTAATGTAACTCAAATAAAAAAAATCATGAAATAATTGACATTCCACAAAAAAAGCCCCATTAATACTGCAAAGAGCAATAACAATTAAGTTGAGGAAGCTATTTTTTTTAAAAATTGTTTTTTATTAATTTCAACCAAAAATAGTTATGTGCTGCTTGGATAATGAATGTCAAATGTTTCATCATAAGGAGACCAATATTATTATTACAATAATCTTTACAAGCTCATATATCTACAAAGTTAAATCTTTAATGACTGCACATAGATATGATACATAAAAGTAAACTGAAAAAATCAATACACAAACTTCACTTGTTTGGTTAAGATTATCCAGATTAATGACATCACAAATACAGATTACTACAAACAATGAAGTGCCATCCAGTACAGTCAAATATGGAATTAATCAATAAAGCATGATGATACATGTATTCTTTAATGTATCAATTCCTTAAGTAGGGGATTTCCCATTCAATTTTTCCAGATAAGGTTAAGTTAAATTTACACATTCCTGGAAATGAGGAGGGTGACTTTTAAACAAGAGGGCTGCAACTTAACAAGATTGAAAAATTGTTAATTGCTAGTATCCAATTGAGAAAACTCCAGAGAGAGAGAGGATGAACAAACTTGTAGCTAAGAGGGAGAGGAGGAAGAAACCTGTGGTAAAGAGAGGAAGGTGGGAAAACCTGCTTGAGAGAGAGAGGAAGGTGGGAAAACCTGCTTGAGAGAGAGAGGAAGGCGGGAAAACTGCATGAGAGAGAGAGAGAGAGAGGAAGGCGGGAAAACTGCATGAGAGAGAGAGGAGGAAGGCGGGAAAACTGCATGAGAGAGAGAGGGGGAAGGCGGGAAAACTGCATGAGAGAGAGAGGGGGAAGGCGGGAAAACTGCATGAGAGAGAGAGGAAGGCGGGAAAACTGCATGAGAGAGAGGAAGGCAGGAAAAACTGCGTGAGAGAGAGGGGGGAAGGCAGGAAAAACTGCATGAGAGAGGGGGGAAGGCAGGAAAAACTGCATGAGAGAGAGCGGAAGGCAGGAAAAACTGCGTGAGAGAGAGAGGAAAAACTGCATGTGGGAGAGAGAAAAAGGAGAGAGGAAAACTGTGTGGGGGGTGATAGTGAAATCTGAAGGAACAAACAAAGAGAGATGGAGTGGAGAGAGGAAAGTGTGAAAGAATAAACAGAGAGAGAGAGAAAACAGAAACAGACCACTGAAGCAAGAAAGGATCAAAAGAGTGAAATGCAAAAATCAGTAAAAAAGATAAAGTTGAAAAAGAAAAAATATTAAAAAGTCAAATATTGGCAACAAACAGAAAAAAAATCCAAGAAGTCAAGGAATTAAGCAAACTATTTAGATCATGATTTTAACAGCAGTCAGTATTTGGAAAGATAACTAAATGCTAACATTCAAGCCTGCCTCATTAGTCTAACAATCCTCCAAGAAAGCTGATCTTTAAGGACGACAAAAAGAACATGCACCTAAGATATTAAAAAAGCCCAAGTTGTATATTGACCAGAAAAGTAGGAAGTAGTAAGATTCCTGACCTCATAAACAGAATACCAGACAGGAATGAATCAGTAGATGTGGTGTTTGTTTAACAGTTATTCAGAGCAAGGCCTAAATGCAAACACATATTGACGAATGAGGATCTATTTTTCACCTTATCTTTAAAGACAGGTTCAACAACCTTCCTAAGCTTATATACCTATCTGCTTGCTTAAATTTATGTCTATTTAACAAGCTAAGTAACCCTTCGTTGCTAAAGAGAACATACAGTCAGTATTATTATTTTTTAAACTAAAGCTTAAATACTGAAAATAAATGCTAAGGAAAATTAAGTTTTATCTGAGAAATGTCGACATTGGATTTAAACAAAGTTAAGCTCTTAGCTTGATGTCAAATTTTATAAAAATTGGCCTGCCAGAAAGCTGGACTCAATTTACAGGGTTCAAAAAATATTTCTGCTCTTGCAAAACTGAATTGACCAAACCCATCACTTCTGTCAGACTCACCTTGAATCTTTTAATAATTCTATTGGTATGGAAATATGTGAGGTGTTACCAAAAAGTTGAGTTTGATCAGTGCACACAAACCAACTTTAGTTTAAAACACCAGTTCACAAAGTTTGAGGAAGGATGACCATTGCTGAAACCTCACTCAGTCATTTTTAACCATTGATCTGAGAAAGTGGTTAAGTAACTATGTCCACACAAACATATATATGCACTAAAGCTGAGAATCATCTACCATGTATTCAGTAGTGAAAGCAGAATAACATTTTTATTACTTCAAAACTACCAAAAAAAAAAAAATCTGAGCATTAAATGACCCATGAAGACACGATATGCCGTTAATCAAATCTAATTTGACCACTGGAAAAAATATCTATTTTCAGGCTCATTTAATCTTAGAAACTCTTGACAATAATTTCAATGGTGATTCACAGTCGGGAGGGGGCGAACTATTTTTGAGGACATATATAAATTTTCTTTTGGAGTCATCTGAGAGGGAACAATTTGTTATTCATTTCTTGTTTGTAAACACTGTGTAAATTCATAGACTTTGAGTGAGGGAGTTAAGATTAATTACCTGGAGACATTAAAATCATGCAAATGCAGAAATTTAGTTATCTAGCTAGAATGATAACAGATGATGGAGATTGTCATACAAAAATGGGAAGTCACAGTGGAATAGTGAAAGATGCCTACCAGAAACTAAGCTAAGTATTTAGAAGTAGAAAAACTGGATGTCAGACAATCTCTTTCTTAACAAATGAAAATATCTGAAGCGACAGAAGTGGTTCTACTGACGGATGCTGAGAGTACCATAAATTTAAATGGATGTCTCTCCCCACCACTAAGACATGGATGTGTTGTTTTTTTGTTTTTTTTAATAATCTCATCTCAAACAAGGCAGAACTGCCACTGGTGTGCAGGGGCTTGTATAAGAGTGAAGAAAGGGAGGAGTACCGGTCACAATAGGTGTCAGAGACTGGGTAAGAGAGTGCATTTGTGTAAAGAAATGTGTGAGTGTAAAGTGAGAAGAGGGATGGGAATCAAGGAGACAAGAGATGACAGTTGACATTGCATTTAAACTCTTGGCGGTTGTAGCTATCAGGGAAACAAGAATACGGAAGGGAGTTCCACAGGCGGGAAGTGCGTGAAAAGAAGTTAATAAGGTAGAAGTTGTGGTTACACTTGTTTGTTTTCACAGTAAAAGAGTGGGACATTGTTGCCAGTCTAGTAGCTTGAATAAATTCGAGGGCACCAGTGAACTAAGCTCATCGATGCAGAAACCATGAAAGTATATATAGAAGAGACAGAGGTAAGCCACATCTCGTTGGTGAGAGAGAAATTGGAGTTGAGCCACCAGGTCAAGCTAGACTACATTGCAGATTCTTCTTTGGATCCTGTCGAGAACCCCAAGCTGAACAGCAGGGATACCCAACCAGTTATGACAGCAGTATTCAATGCATCAGTGGATAGTAGATTTGTAAATGGGCATGATGGATTCAGAAGAGAACTTCCTGGCCTGGCACAGGGACCCGACCTTCTTAGCAGTAGATTTAGCTATTAATTCAATGTAGTCGTTCCACTTCAGGTCAGCTGAGAGAGTGCGGCCGAGGAGGCGCAGTGCATTGCTCTCGGGGAGACTAGTGTGATTCATGCTGATGGCAGGTAGGAAAAATTATCTATAATTGTTAAAGGGGAGCAGCTTCATTTTGGAAGCATTAAAGTGTACAAGCCACTTCTTACCCCAGTTAACCACTAACGAATCCTTTTCAAGGGCAGCAGCAAGTTTAGTTTTGTCTGCATCGGCAGCTTTCTTAGCAAAGCGGGAGTAAATGGTGGTGTATATGCCTACTTAGGATCATTACATCAGGGAGATTGTTGATAAAAATCAGAGAAAGCAGAGGATCTAGGATAGAGCCTTGATGGACACCCACGTTCATATGATAGGATCTGGAAGCATGTCCATTCAATATGACCTTCATGATGCAATTTGATAGGAACAATTAACACGAGATTAAATTTTTTTTTTTTTTTTTTTTTTTAAATGTATGCAACAACTGATTTTGTTTATTATGGCTTATCAACCTTTGGCAGGTTTTTGAAGTCAGAAAAGATTTTTAGGTTGTAAGAATTTTTTGGTGATAATGATTTCTGATAAAATCCTTCAAATTAACCCATAACTGGAGAGAGAAGTAAATTTATACCTCTCCTAACTTGACAGGAATTTGAACATGACTTCTCAGATTTCAAAACAATATCCATTACACCACCTGCACATCCAAGCATATAGAACCTGGTATTGTTAAGCAGTCACCCATCTAGGTAATGACTAGGTTTGAGATTGCTTAACTTTGGTGATTGTACAAGAACTGGTGTTTCAATGTGATATGGCCTTATGAGCAACAACAAAGTTGTCATAGAGTGGCTGACGCCCCTGCAGCACTCTCAATTATGGAATGGCCCATGGTCTATTTAAGTAAAGAATAGTAGCATTCGAGGCATAATATTTGAGTGTCATTCGGGTAATATTTGGACAGATTACTTTGGCAACTATTGTGATCTAATCCTTTATTTTCTGTGTAAGTTCTGTTTTGTCTGTCATTGTAACTATTGTACTTTTCTGTGTATAGCTGTTTAGCACCAGATATTGTGTTGAATAATACTGTAGCACACTTTCTCTGTGTGTCTTATCCACCTTGGTGATATAACAAAAGTATTAAAAAGAAAAGGAACTAGAAGAAAACTTATAATCAAAAAGAGACATAAAATCTTGGACGAATAATGGAGAAAAGAGAGCCTAGAGAATTTAATACACAGTATATATTGAAAACATATGTTGCAGAGAAGCTTTGTAATGAGTTTTTTTCTGAGTGGATAGCAGTTCTACTAGATTGCCAAAAATTGCAACAAAAGAGGAAATCTGAAATGGTATGGCTCATAATGGAAGCCTGTGATCTGCAAATAGCCTAACTGTGGTGTTAAAGGTGGAAACTGTGAGCTGAGTTCAAATTCCGTCTTAGTCTGTTGCCTTCACTTTTGTGCTAATACCTTTAAGAAAAGTATGAATCTATACCATATATTCTCCCCAGTTATGGTTTAAATAGCAAGATAGACTGGGCTCTTTAGCCTTGGGTGATAGCCAGTCTAGAAGAAGGATTATTCTGAATTCAGTACTCTGGAGAAAAAAACTGGAAACTGGTAATTCATGGATAAAAAAGTAAAGGAAGCGATGGAGAGTCATGATCGTTTACATTTTGAGGGGACATTTAAAGAAGAAATTTGATAAATGTAAGAGTATCTATTTTTGAAAAGCATTTTGAATTTATAAATGTTTATTTTATTAGGAGCAGTTTGATGTCTTTTAATTGAAATGTTAGCAGAAGTTATTGAAAGTAAACAAAAAAACTAAATAAGGTTTTTGTTCAAAACAAAGATGAGGATATTAGTATAAATAAAACAGGCTCAACATTTTTAGATTTAAATTTTGATAAATTTATGTTCTGTTTATTCATAGCTGACTGGCTAACAAGATACCTTCCTGTTTTTATTTTCTGATCATGGTATTTAGGCTTTAGCACTCTACATTATTAATATTACTTTCCTTTTCACTGCATTATTTTTCAAGTAATCTCAGTTGCAATATCCTTATTAATTTCACTCAAAAATTGTTTTATGTTGCCATAGCAGGATACGACAACATACTTATGTAATTCAAACACTATTGTTCAGGGATCAGACACCTTCAGTAGCAGGATAAACTTTTTGTACAACAATTGAAGTCATATACAGTGATAAATGTTAATCAGATCATTGTTCAACAGTTTTTAGCTTGTGATAAAGATAATCATCCTACCTTTTATAATAAAGACTGTTGTGTGTGTATTCTAATACCATGTCCCTTTAGAATATAGATGTTTAGGATTCTCTCCAGATTCGTTTCCTTCATATGTGAATTGCCATGAAATAGATAGTGGAGTGGTTTCACATTGTTGCTTTCTTTGGACTTTTGAACTCACTCATAGTAGTATTTCTTTTTGATTAGCTGCTATGCAAGGCTAGAGAATCTAGTCTACTCTGTTCTGCCATTTAACCTATAACTTGAGGTGTAGAATAAATGAATTTATCTTTCTCAAAGGTCATCATTTGACATGAATTTGGAATTTAAACTTGGCACACCAGTTCCACTTTGCAAACTGATATTCATTTTGCTAGTTGCACATTGTCCATTCCATCAGTCAGTCAGTTAAGCGCGATACACACTTGGGTGATCATGTCTCAAAAGAGACATGACTGACTGGGCAGAAGATTATCCCGCAATAGGTTGCCATTGCTTTCTGTGGTAGACTGGTTGCCGACCAAGGCTATAGAACCCAATCTGTTTTATTATTTAACCCATAACTGGAGGAAAGAGACATATTAATACATTTCCCAAGGGTATTTGTGTGTAAATGAATGCAAGAAATTCAACTGGAATTCAAACTCGGCACCCGATTTGTCGTTCCGAGTCGATATCCACTGCACCACAACACACATCAAGTATAAGCTGGTTAAAATTTCTTTCTCACTTTAGCTGTTGATGACTGGGGAACCTTTGCCCATTAGACTTTTGATATCTGGAATGTCTACGCCACTTCAACTTGTGCAGACTGTCATTAATTTCTACTGAACTTTATATTGTTTAGAAAGAGTTTTCAATAAAATACCCTATTTAGAAGCATATATAACCTTCACGTTTACCTCTCTCTCTCTCTAATTTGTCAAAAAATATCTCCTGGGTTTTATCAACAAAGATGAGGTATCTGGTCAGCTAATGTTTACTCAGATGTTGTAGTCTACCAGTAGCTGTATTTAATCTTCATAATAGTGTAATATCAAATGTAAATAGAGGAGGGTGTTTGGTTTGCTATCACCAGTGTCATTCATCTAAATAAAAAACAGAAAATGCTTATAGCATATAGCATTGGTTATCTTTCCAAGTTGATAAGTTTATGATAAAATACTCAATATTTTAGTATTTTTATGAGCTGTTATGTTGCAAAATCTGTAATAACTTTAATTCTCTGACAAGGCATTACTCTGTGTGTATTTATATAGTGTGTATATTTATATAGGGTATTTGCGTGTAAGTGAATGCAAGGAATTCAACTAGAATTCGAACTCGGCTCCCCGATTTCTCGTTCCATACAGTGAAAGAAAGTGATGTTCTTATCTGATAAAAGGGAATTTATAATTAATTTTGTTCTTCAGAATTTACAAAAAATATTTAACATGATTTATTTGTATATTTTTCTTTATATAATGGTTTCACCCCAAGCAAAGCAGAACTGCTGCTACTGTGACTGTGCAGGGGGTTACAGTCAGAGTAAGGCGGGGGGGGGGGGGGGTACAGGGGATGTTGAAGAAAAGATAAGAGAAAGAAGGGAATCAAGGAGATACAAGATGGCAATTCACATTGCATTTAAACTTTTGTAGATTGTAGCTATCTGGGAAGCAAGTATATAGAAGGGAATTCTACAGGTAGAAAATATGAGAAAAGAAGCTGCTCGAGTAAAAGTGGCAGTTACATTTGACTGTTTTGATGGTAAAAGGGTGGAACCTAGAGGCCAATCCAGTAGCATGAGTAAATTCATGTGGTCAGGGCACCATGGAAAGAAGCTTGTCTGAGCAGAAGCCATGAAAATAATTTTAGAAAAGACAGAGGGGAAAGTACATCCCGATAGTGAAAAAGTGACTAAAGTCGAGCTGTTTTATGTGGATTGATTACTTACAAGAATTATTTTATATTTACAACATTCTAAAAACTAATATTATTGTAACAAAATTAATGCGATGCAATATTTATCATTTACCAATATATAAATACATAAATATGAAAACAATTTTTTATTCATAAATTTATAAACATTTACTAAAATATTATTAGGTTGTCCCAAAAGTTCGTAAACACTTTCAATTTCAATTTTTTGCAAGTGTTTTCTGGTAACCTTAGATTGCTTGGCGAGTAAAATTTCAATTTTTTGCAAGTGTTTATGAACTTTTGGGACAATTTAATAAAACATGTTAACCACCTATAAAGAAATCCTTATTTACCATTTTATGGAAAATTAGCCAATGTTTTGCCAACCATTCCAATAAACAATATAATAGTGTGAAGCAATAAAAAAAAAAAATGGTTTTCATTATTTTTTTTTTTATCAATTCTCAAGGACATAGAAAATTTATAAATTGACTTTGATATGTTTAGGCTTTATGAAAATTCTAATTATTGCTTTTTAAAACAAACATTCACAAAGAGTGAAGGTATTTAAAATAATAGCAGTGTTATGGGGAGAAACCATCCTTTTGACATTGTTTTTTGTAGGCACAAAGATCCATGTTTGCTGACACTCCTTTCAGTAAGGATATAGAAAACAAAACTAGTGTTAAAGAATCTAAAACCTTCAGAATTTTTCTCTAGTAAGATCATTTAAATATTCAGGTTGGTAGACGAAAATAAATAAATATACTCTTTATTAAATAAACATAGCATCTATTCAAATATAAGTTTCTACTAAAATAATGCTTAAGTAGTGAAAATCTGTTAGGTTAATAAAAAAAGCCATTATTTTTCTGTACAAAGAATCTCTATGAAAGCAAGGTGGGTTTCAGAAAAATAGCAGTGTCAAAGGAAAAACCTTCCATTTCGCACACTTTTATTTTTTTACAGGCATGAGGGTTGGAGATTGCCAAGAAGTTGATCTTTTTGAAAAATTAATGTCCGCCTATTTAATGCTATTTTTTTTTTCTTATTTTGCATATCCTCTACACCACCATGAAGGAAAAAATGAGGAAATTATTTTACTATTACTCATGAATCATTTTGGGTTGGATGCATTAAAAAAAAAAATTAAGACAATGTAACTTGGTGATTGACTGACCCATTTCCTTCTTTACTTTTTTTTTTTTATTATGTAAAAAAAAAAAAAAAAATTGAATAGCTACAAAGTGCATTCATTTTTTTTTTTAATGTAGAATATTTGTATGTAGATGAAATATGCCTAATTGTGTTTAAAGTATTTAAGCACATGTGAGCTAATTTGCATATTCATGCACTTACATATACATTGAAATATACATAACTATATATATATATATATATATATATATATATATATACACACACACACACATATTTTTATCTAAATTATTTCTTTCTCTCTGAGTCTCTACCTATTCTTTTCTTTGTTTCCTTCTTTACCTGCCTTCTCTTTTCTTACTTTATTCCTCTATCTGCTTTTTCTTTACTTTTTTTGCTTCTCTGCCTCCCCTTTTCTGTTTCCTCTTCTTTTCTTTTTGTTTCCTCTTCTTTTCTTTTTGTTTCCTCTTCTTTTCTTTTTGTTTCCTCTTTTCTCTTCTCTTTGTTTCCTCTCTTCTCTTCTCTTTGTTTCCTCTCTTCTCTTCTCTTTGTTTCCTCTCTTCTCTTCTCTTTGTTTCCTCTCTTCTCTTCTCTTTGTTTCCTCTCTTCTCTTCTCTTTGTTTCCTCTCTTCTCTTCTCTTTGTTTCCTCTCTTCTCTTCTCTTTGTTTCCTCTCTTCTCTTCTCTTTGCCTCTCTTCTCTTCTCTTTGTTTCCTCTCTTCTCTTCTTTCTTTCCTCTCTCTTCTCTTTGTTTCCTCTCTTCTCTTCTCTTTGTTTCCTCTCTTCTCTTCTCTTTGTTTCCTCTCTTCTCTTCTCTTTGTTTCCTCTCTTCTCTTTGTTTCCTCTCTTCTCTTTGTTTCCTCTCTTCTCTTTGTTTCCTCTCTTCTCTTTGTTTCCTCTCTTCTCTTTGTTTCCTCTCTTCTCTTTGTTTCCTCTCTTCTCTTCTCTGTTTCCTTCTTCCTCTTATCTCCTTTTGTTTCTCTTTCTTTTCACCTTTTGTTTCTCTTTCTTTTCACCTTTTGTTTCTCTTTCTTTTCACCTTTTTTCTCTTTTCGCTTTCTCTTTCTCATATGTTAGCTGTTCTCAGTTCTCTGAGAAATAAATAAATGGAACAGTAAAGTAAATAGAGTAAAAATTCTAATAATAATTTTTGCCTGCTGGGGTTTCTTTTTGTCATTCTAAAGGAATTTTACTCTCACTGGGTGAGGTTAATGGTTATTCTTAATTCTAGGAGTGATTTGAGCTAACCCCAGTGGTTTGAGATATTGGTTATTGGGCATCAAGGATGCTTTCGCTTATTAAATTTTGTTATCATTCTATAGATAAGCTCATTTCCAATCCTGATTATGTTTTTATTCTTTGCCAAGCATTTTCTCTGAGAATAAAGAATATGAGTCCCTTCTCCTTTCTTTTGAATATATTCTAGTCTTCTTACACTGAGCTTTTTCCTGTTGAAAGAGGAAATAAAAACTATTTTTGTTTATGAATGTATTTCCATTTTCAGTTTGAAATTTCCATCCAAATTGAATAAGCTTCGATACAACTCAACTATTTAAAAATGTCCAAGAATGTTGGTATCTTAGTTTAAGTTACTGGTTTCTAAACTTTTTTTCCTCTTATCCACATTTTTGGAATGAAAATTTTGCTTGTGCTTCACCAAATTTTGTGATAAAAAGTACATTCATTCATTTAAGTGCCATACATGATATACGCTTGGGCGATCATGTCTCGAAAGAGACATGACTGACTGGGTAGAAGATTATCCCGCAGTAGGTTACCATTGCTTTCTGCGGTAGACTAGGCTATAGAACCCAATCTGTCCTGTTATTTAACCCATAACTGGAAGGAATAGACAGATTAATACCTTTCCCAAGGGTATTTGTGCATAAGTGAATGCAATGAATTCGGCTGGAATTCTAACTCGGCCCCCCGATTTCTCGTTCCGAGCTGATATCCAATGCTCCACAACGTACATAATTAAAAAAAACAAAGTTTAAGGGAGATAACTGTGGATTCAAAGTCTGAACATTATCATTGATTACTCTCTCCTCCAATTTGCGGACCCTACTTACTATATTCTTAATACTTGATATCATGCAAAAATATCACAATGAAAAAATTGGTCAATAATTATTTATAACTATTTATAATAGGACTCATGCATGCAATTACAAGTAATCCATAATAATATTTTAAATGTTGAAATCATATTTATTTTTGACATATGAATTTTCTGAAACTGTTTTTAAATCTTTAGTCTTTTAGTCATTCTACTTCACCGGGTATCCTCTTTTGTCATGCCTATGAGGCATGCTGCATCATTTAGGAACTACTGGGCTAACTCCCTAACAGCTCTTACAAAATTTCAATTGCTTAATTTCTGGGTGAATTGTTGAAAAATCTGAATCTGTGATGCTAGTGCAATTAAATTGATATATCTCAAAAGCTGTTGAAATTCAAGAAGTTCTAGTTGATTTTATATAAAAGTAAATAGATTTTTTAAAAAAATTACTAAACTTGACTTTCTTGGTATTATTAGTTAATGAGGTAAGGCTTTGGACATCTACAGTTATTACAAACTAGTATATTTATGTTACTCATGTGACTGGGTGTTAACAGCTGTGTATTGAAAGATAATGTTACTCTATTACAGGCACATTTGGACACTTCTGGCTTTAAAGAATTAACAGCTAAATGATAAGAACTTTGCAGAAGAAACTGTGATCCTGAATTGTTTACTTTTTTTTTTTTTTATAATCATATCACCCCAAGCAAGGCATTCCACTGCCACTATAGCGCAGGGGGTTAAATAGAGCGATTGGGTATAGGAAATGTAAGAAGGAGAGTGATAGACGAGTAAGGAGGTACATAGGAAGAGTGTTTGAGAGAATGGGTGCGAGTTAGTGTGTTAGGTGTCTATTGACCTTACATTTAAATTCCTGGAGGTTGTAGCCATCGGGGAAGCAATTCTACTTAAAGAAGGCTGTAGAATGGACAGGTCTGAATAATGTGGTAATACAAAGAATGAGCTTATAGTTTTTAAGAACTTAAATGAAATAAATATTTTGTTGAAATTAATTTTTTTTTTTTTTTTTTTTTTTACTGGGTCATTTTTTTTTTTCCTCATGGTTGCTCATGTGACTAGGTGTTAGCAGCTGTGTATTGAAAGACAATGCTGCTCAATTGCAGGCATATTTAAACGCTTCTAGCTTTAAAGAATTGACAGCTAAGTACTTTATCACTGCTTATGAATTGTATACCTGAAATCTGTAGGATGGATACACTCGAATATTGTGGTAATATCAAGAATAAGCTGTTAGTTTTAAGAACTTACGGGATGAATATTTTGTAGAGAAATGAGCTTTTTTTTTTTTTTACTTTTTTTTTCCCAATCTTTGTTGGTAATCTTTTTTTCTTTCCTTTTTTAATTATTTCACCTCAAGCAAGGTAATAAAGCCACTAAGATACATTGGGTTACTGAATGTTAGAAAATATGAGAAAAAAAATACTCTTAAGAAGAGAGATTAATAAAAGGAACAAGAATTAAAAGATGACAGTTGATATTGCATTTAAAGTTTTGAAGATCAAAGTTAACTGAGAAGGAAGGAGAGTTCCATAAGTGAAAAGTGCAATAGAAGATGCTATTGGCATAAAACTTAAGAGTTACACATAGCCATTTCTAATGTAAGATGATGAAACCTTACAGCCAATTTAGTACTATGCTTAGCTTAATAAAGTCTAGGTACCATAGCAGAAAGTTCATCAGAACAAATACCATAAAAGTATTTATAGAAAAGGCACAGAGAAGCTACATTATAATGGTGGGAAAGTCACTGATGCCAATATGACAGGTAACCTTCAGGAAATTTAAAAACTGAACTCTTCAATCTGTGGAGTTATTCTTCTGTTTATGTTCAGGGATATCTTGTCTTGCTTAATTGTTCATTTATTGCTTGTCTTTTTCTTTTTTTCATTAAGTTTGACTATATCTGTACTACTTAGACAAGGGATTGAACTCAGTTTCCTAGAGTAGGCCTGTAGAATTAAAAAACGTGAAGGCTATTCATAAAAAAATAGCTATGAACTTAATTATATTTTAGAGTAAATTACTAAACATGAATGTTATAGAAACAGATAAATACAAAGATGGATGAGAATTTTTTTTTTTCAATGGGAAGTTAAACAGTTACAAAACTGAAAAAAAAAAAAGTCAGTTGAATTCCACAAAGTTGAATTTTTTTTTTTTTTCCATAAGTCATGGAACTTATAATGAACACAAAGCATTTACTATTTGAAAATCCTTCCTGGAATCACACTTGTATAGTCTTAACATGTTAGATGCAAATTGTAAGGTGTATTTTGTGTAGGTCTGGCCAAGAGGACTAAAAGTTGCTCAATGAATTTAGTGATATAGCAATCATGAGTTCAGATACATAATGTAAATAAGGATATAGTTTTCTGTTTTTACTTTTTTGTTGGTTTTTTCTCTGTTGTTGTTGGTTTTTTTCTCTTCTGTTGTTGTTGGTTTTTTCGCTTCTGTTGTTGTTGTTGGTTTTTCGCTTCTGTTGTTGTTGTTGGTTTTTCGCTTCTGTTGTTGTTGTTGGTTTTTCGCTTCTGTTGTTGTTGTTGGTTTTTCGCTTCTGTTGTTGTTGTTGGTTTTTCGCTTCTGTTGTTGTTGTTGGTTTTTCGCTTCTGTTGTTGTTGTTGGTTTTTCGCTTCTGTTGTTGTTGTTGGTTTTTCGCTTCTGTTGTTGTTGTTGGTTTTTCGCTTCTGTTGTTGTTGTTGGTTTTTCGCTTCTGTTGTTGTTGTTGGTTTTTCGCTTCTGTTGTTGTTGTTGGTTTTTCGCTTCTGTTGTTGTTGTTGGTTTTTCGCTTCTGTTGTTGGTTTTTCGCTTCTGTTGTTGGTTTTTCTTTTCGCTTCTGTTGTTGGTTTTTCGCTTCTGTTGTTGGTTTTTCGCTTCTGTTGTTGGTTTTTCGCTTCTGTTGTTGGTTTTTCGCTTCTGTTGTTGGTTTTTCGCTTCTGTTGTTGTTTTGTTTTTTTCTCTGTTTTGTTTTTTGCTCTGTTGTTTCTCTGTTGTTGTTGGGTTTTTTTGCTCTGTTATTGTTGGTTTTCTACTTTTCCATTTTTCTTGTTTTCTATCCATTTTTTTCTTTCTCTTTCTTTCATTTTTCTTTAACCTTTGTTTAACAATAGGTCACAACAGCTTTGAGAACCTTTTGATATTATTGTCAAAACATTTGTAAAGGTGGTTGTTTTTTTTCTTGTGGAATTGTTGGTTGTCTGTTTTCAGCTCTTGTTATATTTTGTCACAATTTAATTGGCTTATAATTCTCAATGATTTCTCTCTCCTTTCACTTGGTTTTGATATTTTTAGTTTACAAGCAGAAGTCATTATCTATTCATCTTTGTTTTGATCATTACTTTCAAGGACGAGTTTATTTAATGTTGATGTTTTGTCCCCCATCACCTTCACAAAATTCCATTTTATTTTACCAATTTTCTTTTCTATGTTGATGATGTCCATGGTTAGGGTATTATCTTATCATATACCAATATTAGCAGCAGCAACAACTTTATCATTAGTAAATAGATATCTACAATTTTTTATGCACTCGGCTCAGTGCTATATGTGATACATGCTTGGGCAATCTGGACTGATGACACAAGAATTTCTCACAGTAGGTTACTTTCTGTGGTAGACTGCTTGCAAATCAAGGTTATAGAACCCAATCTGTTTTACTATTTAACCCATAGCTGAAGGGAGACATTTTTCTCAAGGGTATTTGTGCACACACACACATATATATATATATATATATATATATAATGCCTAATAATACTATATATCTATTCTGTTACCAAAACCAACAATCATCATAATCAATATCTTTGTTTTAATAACTGTTACATCTCTTCTTATGACTTAAAAACTCAAATCTGGGAACTTCTAAATCTAATGTCTTGGTAATAATTTTTTTACCAGAGTTCATGTTACATTTTTTTCTCTCTTGCTCTCTGTAGTGGATAAGTGTTGGTTGAAGTAATCTAGTGACTTGACCAAAAAAAGTTGTGAGTTCAATCCCTGACCACAGTAGAGGTGAACAAAAACTTGAGTTACTAAAGAGAATTAACTGAAATTGAGATATCCTGAAAAGACATCTGGAACTCTCTTTTGGCTTCTTGCTTTTGCACTTAGGTCATTGTTAAATCTATTCTTATCACAAATGTTAAAAATGATTTCATTGTCATCCATGTCAGTATATTTATGGCAAAATTTATGATCTAGGCAAGAACCATTAAAATTGTTTAGACAGAGCATTTTCACTTTTTTATATTTTACTATCTGATGCCCAGCCCATTTTTACTTTTTTTAAATTCTACACAGACTAGAAATAGGGTAATCCAAAACTGAGCAGTATGAAAAACGAACAAGACCGCTCTAAACATGAACAATGGAATAATAATAATCTATATTCATAAGTTAATAAAAGCTCCAATTTGATGTTCCCTGACGGTTACTTGAATCAATCAACACCTGAAGACCAACATGCACAATGGTTGAAATGTTATGGCAATAATAATAATAAAGATGGGGACATTAGTTTGAATGTAAATAATCTAAAATATTTTTCCTTAAATTCTGTTCTATACTGGTCCTGGGCATGACAGTAAACTGCATCTGGCAGCAAGACCTCTGATTGGGAGGTTGTGAGGAGCATGGAACCACCTCTTAATTGCTGTTGTTTTCAGGCTTGCCCTGACCCAGAGTGGTAGCACCTGTTAGGGTTTTAGCTATGAGCAAATAGTTAATTCCCCAAACTGGGGTCAAAATACACTTTTCTGGAAATATATACATAAAAATAAACTTTTGTAGAAAAATATACATTTTCAAATGAAAATTTTGAAGTTAGAAAAAAGTTATTCTCAGCAAAACATTTTTGAATACAAAACTCGAAGACATTTTCAGTTTTGTAAAATAAAAAAGAATAAAAACAAAAAAAATTTCATCAAACTCTGACTAAATCAACCTTCTCACTATAACCAAAAATTAAAAAAATACCTTAAAATAGCTTTTGGCATTAAATAACCTGCAGAGGCTGATATGCCATTAAATAAAACTCAAACTCTATTTTATACTGAAAGCTATTTTGAATCCATTTATTTGAGATTTATTTGATAATTACAAGCCATAAAAAAATAGTTTATCTTTTGCGAAAATGACCTGTTTCTGAACAAGAAGAGGAAAAAATGTTCGAATGCTAACCTGATCTCAGGTAATTTCTGTAAATACTTTCATGACATTGTTTTAATGAGTTTTTCTCTTAAATACCTTGACTTCAAAGATTTAAGTGTGTGCTACTAGATTGGCAGTTAGGTTTCATCATTTTACAGTTGAAATTGCTAAATGTAAGTTCCATTTTAATATTCTTCTTCACTTGGACTTTGAAACATTCTTCTTGCTTTTCTGTAAACCATAATGTTCAAAAATTTAAATCTAACATCACTCATCCTAATTCCTTAAATCCTTTTCTCAGTGTCTTTCATTAACATTTTTGCAGTTTCATTCATTCTCAGTAACCCTTCATGTTATTAATTAGTAAAAAATAGTTTGTGCTAAACCTATTTTTCTTAGAGTTTTTCTATACTTCTGAGATGAGATAGTATTTACAGTACATACATTGTTCGAACTATTGTTGTTGTTTTTTTTTAATATAATCATATCACTCCAAGCAAGGCATTTTACTGCCACTGTTGTGCTGAAGGTTACATAGAAGGAAAGTTATGAGAAAGAGTGACAGGTTATAGGGGATATCAGGAAGTGGGTAAGAGAATGATGAGAATACTGATGAGAGTGGAGTGGATGGAGAAAAGAGCATAAGAGAGAGGATGCAGGTTAGTGAGATAGGAGATGGCTATTGACTTTACATTTAAATTCTTGGAGATTGTAGCTGTTGGGGAAGCAAGTAAATGGAAGGGAATTCCACAGGCAGGAAGTGTGAGAAAAGAAGCTGCTGGAGTAGAATTTGCATTTTATTGGTTTCACAGTATGGTCTTCATCTTTATTGCCATTATTACAGTGTTTTGACCGCTGCATTCTCTGGCCTTCTTCAGATGTTAGGAATTTCGAACCAAACCTTTTATTATGATCGATGGGGTATATCATTTTACTAGAAGTGGCATCGCACATGAAATGAAAATGATATACCCCAGTGATCATAATAAAGGGTTTGGTTCAAATTTCCCTGCACCTGAAGAAGGCCAGAGTGTATAACGGCCGAAATGTTGCAATAATGATGAGAACACTAGTCCAAACGATGTATATAGTGTCTATCTTTTTCTTATTTTTGAATTGTACCTAGTGTTTGTGAGCAATGTTATACTTGAATAATGAAAAAGCTGAGTATAAACTTAAAAAAAAAAACACTTAAGATTTTCCTAACTAAAGATTATGCTTGGAACTTTTGCTTCAAGAAAAACAGAAGAATGGTAATACAGAAGGGATTTTTTTTCACTTTACTTGAAACATTTTATTTCTTTTTTGATGCGAATCTATCTGGGCACCTCAGCATGGTGTAATGGTTAGCATGTTTGTCTTGCTAGCACCAATTACAACTAAGTCGTGAGTTTGATCCATACTCTCGGCCTTGTGCCACATCTAAGCGGTGCTTAGTAAATTAACTATCTGTATTTGTTTTTCTTTCTCGCTACAATGTTTTTTTTTCTACTTCTGTATCTGGAATTGTAATCAAATCTGATTTTTGTTTCAACTTAAATGCATTTAACACCCACTTATATATTAAGTATACATATTATCCTTTACCAGGGAGAGATAATATGTATATTTATTAATATATACTTAATGGCTCTTGTAAGTTCAAATTAAAGGAACTCAGACATATAGTGGAAAGAGAATACCTTATTTAGGCTTCTTCATTCTCCATGTGTGTCAGTCAGTTAAGTGCCATACATGATGCACGCTTGGGTGATCATGTCTCGAAAGTGACATGACTGACTCGGCAGAAGGTTCACACTCCACCCACGTCTATTGAACGGGTGAAGAGGCTCATCCCTTGTTTCCTGTTTAGGATGTGGTTTCCGGCTTTCTCTTTTCCAATCTTTTCACTCTCACGTAGCCCCCTGCACATCAGTGGCATTACCACCTTGCTCGGGGTGATATGATTAAAAAAAAAAAAAAAAAAAAATTATCCCACAGTAGGTTGCCATTGCTTTCTGCAGTAGACTGATTGTCAACCAAGGCTATAGAATCCAATCTGTCCTATTATTTAACCCATAACTGGAGGGAAGAGACAGATTAATACCTTTCCCAAGGGTATTTGCGTATAAGTGAATTTAACTGGAATTTGAACTCGGCTCCCCGATTTCTCGTTCTGAGCTGATATCCACTGCGCCACAATGCACATCCATGTGTGTACCCTATCTAAAAATGGCTGCTCATTCCCTTCCACCTGTTTTCTGGTTGAAGAGTTTCCAAGGAGAGCAACTTGTGAAGATTGACAGTTCTTCCTCCTTTTTCTTTTTTAGTGTCAGGTGTGTGTGTACATACATACATACATATATATATATATGAAAAAATATATGTAAGAGAATATAAATTCACTAGCAGTATAGCCCGGCATTGCTCGGGTGTAATGAAATCTTTAAAACTAATCCATGGTCCTGGAGCTCAGACTCTTTGGACGTTGGCACGAAAGACTAAAAAGCAATAGTTGTTTCCAGTTAAAGTGAAACCGTAGACTGAAAGAAAAAGGAATGGATGTAAGTCAAATTTTGATTTCCTGGTATCGATATCAAATAAGTTTTTTTCATCATAAACTGAATTTTGAAGGCTAAATAAGTCCTCTGAGTAAATGGTATCATGGCTGAGACTAAGAACTACAATTATACCTACTTAGAGCCAAACCCGAAGCAAAAACTAAAATAAAAGGGCTGAAAAAAAATACAGACATACAGGCAGATAAACAGACACACACACAAACATCTTGCCTTATATATATATATTATCAATTTTCTGCAACATTGAAACTTCTGAATATCGTTTCTTATGTCTTTGTCTATGAGTGTATCAAATTTGATTAAAATCGGACCACTCCTTCTATAACCCGATTTTTTCGATTATTGATTTTCGATATTTATCGGGTGTACCTCAACACAAAACCTAGCTAAGAACACTCACAGACACTTATAGTACAACTGTGTAAATTTTCAAGAAAATCAGTCCAGCCGTTTCGGAGTCTATAGGTAACGGTCTCACACACACACACACACACACACACACACACACACACACACACACACACAAAGTTCCATTTATAAATAAGTTTAGATTTAGATTAAACAGTAGATTCCTTAGACCCTATTATGAACCTAAGAATCTTAAATGATGGTATCGCCTGGTTCACACTCCACCCACGTCTATTGAACAGGTTAAGAGGTTCATCCCTTGTTCCTGTTTAGGATGTGGTTTCTGGCTTTCTCTTTTCCAATCTTTTCACTCTCACGTAGCCCCCTGCACATCAGTGGCGTTTTCACCTTGCTCGGGGTGATACGATTAAAAAAAAAAAAAAACTCCTTTCTTTGTCAGTGAGTCCGCACTTTGTTCATCAGTTGGTATCCAAGAGATTTTGGCAATTTCTTCTCTCTCATTTCCCTCAAAATAGCCTTTTCTATGTGAAGTTCCATATCCAAAATTCTCGCATCATACCACATCATAAAGAAAGTATTGACAGTTTTACATATAATTTGAATATTTTTATTATTATTTTCTTCAAGTTGCAACAATTTTAATAAAAAGGTGCTTCTGCTGCATCAACCATGGCTAATGTTTTGGCTGCTAGAATACTTTTGATAACTCTTCTAATGCATTTTGATTGCCAAGCAATGGGCATATATCTATTTATACTTCCTACCAAAAAAGAGTATATACCCTCCTCGTGATCCACCTTCAGTCAAATTAGCAAAAAAGGCATCACTATAGGCAATAATTTTTAAGTGTTCTAGGTTTCTTAAATTTGGAATGTCTCCCTGGGATTTTTCTTTTTTTGCTTTCTTGACTACTGTTTGCTTATTTTATATGTTGTACATATTTTTGTTTTAATACAGTATTTAATGCACTAACATTATAACTTAGATCAGGCCTGGTCCGGGTGACTACCCAATTAAGTTGACCAATCAGTTGCCATGTCTCTGTTATTTCTGTTTTGGATATAGAGACTTTTGAATTTCTAGCCATTTCTACTGGGATGTATTAACTTTTTTTTACATATTCATCCTGTCCTAGTTTGATATTATCTAAATTTTTTCTTTGTTTAATCCTATATATTGAAATTTATTCAGACTTGACTTCAAATACATGACAAATTTTGTCCCTAACTCTGGTCTGAAAGATTTATGTTCCTGCAAAATAGAAATCATCAACATGGTCAACAATTATATCCTGCAGTTTGTTTAGAAAATGCCATGTAAATATCGCCTAGTCATATTTAGAAACTTCAGCTCTTAATTTAATTAATTCTTGAGTGTCAGGTACCAGGATCTTGAAGCATCAGCCAGATCATATATAGATTTAGAGAGCTTCCAATTATAACCTGGAGGTACATTAACCTCTTTCGGACGATCGGAATAAACCAATTAGTAATAACTGTTTATTCTGTAGAAATGAGTTTTTATGTCCATGGATTTACACGTCCAATGGTTAGATACCATTACTCGCAATGCCATCCATAGACCGTCTTTAGAGCAGGTGCGAGAATCATCTTTTATATTGCAAGCATCTTTGTTCTGGAATCCTCAAGCTACCAGTCTAGTTTTACAAATCTGTTTAGCATTAGAACTTTTATAAGTATAAACCCATGTTGTGGATATCCTCGATTGACATTAGTTGGGAATTGTAAAGAGTGATTTCTAATTCTTTTCTGTTGCAGAACTTGTAAGTTCTCTGTTCTTTTTGGACATTTATTTTTTTTTGTTGTTGTACCGAAATGGTTTTCAGAAAACACTTGTTGAGTCTTGTATATCTCTGTGTGTAGCAATAGTTGTGATGTATCTCTGCACGTAGCAATAGACATAACGTAGCTTTCCTCGTCAAGTGCAATGTAGCAAATTGCTGCCTGCCCTGTCAGCTACTTACTACTTAAATAGTGCTGGGTTAATTTGCATGGGATACTACACTCTCCCTGAACTGGAACAGTAGTACATCATTGTCCTTCCACTTACTCCTAATTACTTTTGTCTTATACTTTCTGTTCAATCTTCTTGTCATCTCTTTAACAATGATCTCAGTCTTTCTCTATCCTCTTTATACTCATCTGTTTTTTTGCCTTCACTTAATTCCATATCCTGCTCAATCTCACTTCTTCAACTCTGTCACTTCCTGCTCCTGCATTTCCATTCTCTGCTCTGCCTCATTATTGCACCTTCCTTCCTCTTCACATTCTTGATTTTTCATCTTCATATCCTCCAACATACTCCTACTTCTAAACTGGCCAGCATGCACAAAATTACATTTTCTATTATGGCTGTTATTCCCTTTCTGTAACAAGAAATTTGCCTCTTCTGGACTTGCCACTTTGTTTTTCTTATAATACACCTTCTCCCTTGCAGCAAAAAACATCATTATGGAGGTTCTGATCTGCCTTCTCATTCTCATTGACTGGCTCACTTTCTTTCCCACTTATGGGATACTTATAGCAAAGGAGCATTTTTGATAAGAATATCTCAATACTCTCATTAACAGGTGAACATGCCTTTAGTCATTTTCACAGTTTGTATCATTCTCTCCACTATCCGGTTATATTGTGGATGGTGTGGCAGTATCTTATATGGGACGCAATCAATCTATCTTGACCAGACATGCAAACACTCATCCCAAAACTCAGGCACATTGTAACTATCATTTGAGGCATTCCATTTCTCAAAAACTCAGCTCTTAAGACCTGTTTTACTGTGGCCACTCTTCTATCCTTGGATCACCTCTGGCCAACCTGAGTATGTGTCCACTAGTATTAAAAATGGCACCATGTCCCTGATATGCGCATGGTTCATGCACTCTCTAACCCAGAGCTGTGCTTCCTTGGGTCACAAATGAATTTCTTTCTGCCTGGACAAGTAATATACTCCTTTGAATACCCTGGCCACCACACTTGCAGTTTTAACCTTCTGTGTTGCCATTACACCACAATGCACATCATCATGCACTCCTCTCAATACATTTTCTCAACACTTGTGGAGCTACTATTACCTCTGCATTACATATTATATCACTCTCTATTGTCAACTTGTGTCTTGCCTCCTTGAACGGTCACTCTATCATTGAGCAGTTGCTCTATCTATTATTTCTTTCCATCACTTAACATCGAATCATGCTCAGTTTCACTCTTAAGTCTATTGATAGGAAACATATCTATCTCCATCCAATGAATTATTCCATCCCATCAGTTTCATGCTTTTTTTTTCTGTTCCATTCACAAACTGTAACCATAACAAGGTGTCCACATGAGGAATAGTGTTTTGTTTCGCATATTAATTTAATTTGAATTTACTCTTAATTTTACTAAATATCTAATTTACTCCTCTCTTTTCTTTTGAACAAGAGTAATGGCTTATCCTTTGTTTTCTGTTTCAGAAGGGGTTCCCAGTTTCTTTCCTCTCCTCAGGTCTTAATAGTAGTACAGTCACAAGCTTTTTGTAATGTAGGTGAATGGTGGCAACATCTCTTCATTCTGAGGGTACCAGAGGGACAGTTTCCTGGTTGCTACTTCTGACTGGTAGTTAGGAGCCCGAACTCTTGCATAGCATCTTGAGAGGCTGCTTTGATCAACAGTTGAATAATATCAGGGTTTCTTGTAGTGCCATGTCACGTATGGATAGGTGTCCCTGCAAGTACCTCCTCTAGGCAATATTGAGGCCACATTATGCTGTAGTCTGTGCCAGTTTCCTTCCTACACATATTGCATCTGATGACTGACAGATACTACAACCATAGGTCTCTCCTTATTAAAAAAAATCTCTAATTGACACCACACCAAATAAGAAATAAAACTAAACCACCTAAACAAAAATTACCTGAACTTGTTAACATCTCTTTCTTGAACATCCTTGGCATCTGTACCAACTTTTGTAGCATTGAATGCTTCCTCCACATTAGCTCACCTGACATCTTAACTCTCTGTGAAACTAACCTTGACCCATCTATCCTTTCCTCTGATTTCTATATCCCTGGTTACTTTCCAGGAAGGATTCCAATGTTCATATGCATGAACTTGGTATTTATATTGGCAAACATATCTCTCTAGCTAGAGTGAATCTCCAGATCATTCCTACATGTGTCTCTGTCTCTCTCTACTAAGCTCGATTAGCTATCCTTTCTTTCTCTACCACTCTCCTTCCTCTCCTGACTGTTTCGTACTAGACTGCATCTCAAGCAGTATAGATATGGCTATTTTCTCTCATCCATTTGCTTGTATACTTGTGTTTGGAGACTTTAATGCTCACCACACCAAGTAGCTGAAAAACTCTGTCATAGATATTGCTGGTGTCTATACCATTAACTTTTCAATCACTCACTCTCTTAAGCAAGAGGTAGATTTCCTCATGTGTTTTTCCAACAACCCTTATAGACCTTGACTCTGCTAGATCTCTGCTTTACTTCTCTCCCTGATTCTTGCCATGTCACACTGCTTTTTCCCCTTTTTGCAACTCTGATCATGCTGTGGTTTCCATTAATATCTCCTTCCACTCCTCCTACCCCCATGAATCTCTGACCAGCAGAATATCTTACTGCTACCAAAGAGCAGACTGGGTGTCGTTCTGTGACTTCCTGTGTGTCGTTCTGTGACTTCCTGTGTGTCGTTCTGTGACTTCCTGTGTGTCGTTCTGTGACTTCCTGTGTGTCGTTCTGTGACTTCCTGTGTGTCGTTCTGTGACTTTCTGTGTGATGTCCATTGGAGCAAAGTTTTTAGTCTCCTTCTTGAAGACTGGGCATCTAATGTCACTTCTTGGATAAAAACTAACATCAATGCTTTCATTTCCAACTTAAACCTTATTCGTCTCTCTGATTCTCCCCTTGCTTGGCTGCTATTGCTCACAGGAATCACTTCTTCCAGCTTTATCAGAAACACGCGCCTTTTTTGCTTCTGCTCATAATGATTACAAGAGGATCCTAAATGACACTAATCTATTGTTTGCTCACAGAATGAAGCAGCATATAGCATTCTGCAAGTTCAACTTCAAAGACTACTGGCGGCTCTGTAAAAATGTGTTAAACAACAGCAATCCCTCAATCCCCACTTTAACAAATTTGAGGTTCTCACATCTTCAGCAGACAAGGCTGAGAGATTTGCTCACAGATTTTCCACCAACTATACATTTAATTCATCTGGAGTGTCCACACCCGACTTCCCACCTAAAACTGAGGCTCAACTGAGTGACGTTTACATTAACCAATTTCAAAGCTTGAGCCCCATAAGGGGAGCGAAGGTGACATAATCTCAATCTTTGTCCTGCAGAAGTGTACCACTGAGTTCTCCTCTGTCCTATCCTATACAACTACTGCTTCTTGCTTTCCTGCCTGCTGGAAGTCTTCCTCTGTGGTTCCTGTATTTAAGAACTGTGTAGACCCTTAGACCCCTCTAATTATTTCCCTATCAGCCTTCTACCAATTTTTGGCAAAGTATTCGAGGCTATTGTCAATGCTGAAGTGGTTCATCTTACAGCCTCTTCTTCGACAAGCAATATGGTTTCCGCTTCACCAGCTATACTGCTGATATGCTAATGACCATCACAGAATATACATACAAGGCTATAAGAATGGCAAAGTTCGAGCTGTTGCCTTAGATAAAGCATCTGACAGTCTGGCACACTGGCCTACTGTGCAAGCTACAGGGCTATGGTATAAATGGACACTTGTTTGATCTAATCTAGCCGTTCTTTTCAAAATGCATTGAAGTAGTATTGAATGGGCATGCTTCTAGATCCTATCAGACGAATGCAGGTATCTCTCATCATTAATCTCAATTTGGTTGTATGCAGACTTAAGATTACACTGGATTTCACTGGAAACAAAGAAAAGAGTACTGGATTGTTATGTGATATTTGTCATCTTGTATGGCAGCGAATGCTGGACAATCTCTTCAAGAATGAAAGAGAGACTTGAAGCAACAGAAATATCGTTCTACAGAAGGATGCTCATGAACTGAAGATGTAAGCAATGACAAGGTCATGGGGAGGATGCAAAAAGAAGTAAACTTATATTTAGCATCAGAAAGAGACAGTTGAGGTTTCTGGAACATGTAATGAGGAAGGAGAGCTTGGAGAATCTAACACTCACAATACAGAGGGAAAGAGATAGGGAAAAGAAGCACAAGATAGATTTAACGGGCTTGAGCAAGTGGATGGCGAAAAAGCATTTGGGAGAGATACCAAGAGGAGGAATGTTAAGCTTGACAAGAGATAGGGACAAGTGGAAGCCCATGATCACCTATATCCTGAAGGGACACAGCACATAAAGAAAAAGACTCAGTGTATGGGCAATTGTAACTTCAGTGGAAATGGCAGCCACATGTTAAGCATTTGCTGGTATTGCCTTCAGGTTCAAATGAGCCTGAACTTTTCTAAGAAGATATCAGAATTTTGTTCTTATGTTCTCTTTTGCCTCTATTATTACTATCTTGCTGACTGGAAAACTGAGACCGATGCTGGTTTGACAAGTGACTTTATTAGTGTCTTTCTGTTTTCATTGTAGGCACTATTCTTATCTCTCTTTATCCTAACTGGTGGAGTATTTGTTAACAATGCATTGGAAAACTGCACATAATTCTTTAAAGTTGTTTGTACATTGCAGACAGTGTTAATTTGCTGACTGTTGCCTTGACTAGTTGCTCATTTTCAGGTGTGAGATTTGCACTTTTTAATGCTCTGTAGGCAAGTATCAGCTCTGGTAATTATGTTTTGTGGTACTTCAACTTTGTGATATGATGGTCAAAGTTAATAAGGTAGTCATCTATTGAGATGTCATTCTGTCATCAATATTGTTCGAATGACTTGCATGTCCATAAAGAGTTTATCCAACTTTTCATATAATTTTTACATTCTATCATTGGAATATAATGTGGTCATGTCCAGTTCCAGTGTAGCCTCTCTGCTTTTTCCTTACAGAGATAAAAATACTATGGGTACACGGCAAGGTTTGTTGATGCAGGTAGTAAATTCTCAAACTTGCATTTCTTTATTCCAAGTGTTGTATTTATTTGTGTTAAAAATAAGTGAAGGAATAAATTTAGAAGCCATTGGACTGATTGATGTGCTCTGCTACCAATTTAAATGTAAATTAAAGGAACTTGGACTTAATGTTAAGAGAATGCTTTATTGAGACTTCTTTCTTATTCATGTTTGTGTCCAATCCAAAATGACCACTCTAGGAGGCCTTGACTCAGCCCCTTTCAAGTAAGCTGCCCTTTTTCCAGTTGAAGAATTGTGAATGGGAGCAACTTCTGATTAATTGTTCTTTTATATTACATCAAACACTATTTTATTAACACCACTCAATGTGCAACAACTTATATATAAAACAAGTAAAAGGTTTGTCACTTAGCTGATTGATGTTTATCTTCAGCATCCCTAGAGTTTCATAGACAGTCTCTGGGAATCACTCTGTCCACTCATCAGGGGCTATTACCAATTGACTGCTTATACTTCTCAATCTTTCTTTTTTATATGCACTTTTCATTGGTGCAAATTTTTGTTTTTCATAGCGTACACGTGTGTTCACGTGTGAGCCCATCTGCCTATATGTGTTTATGTGTATAATGTTGTGTTTAACTATCTTTTTTTATCATTTTTTTCACTTTACACTCACTCCTTAACCTTGTATATTTTTTTAATCTTTTCTTTCAATTGTAGCCAGTTTGACTTCTGGTTTTCTAGACGTAGACAGTTGTTCTTAATTTTTATACACAGAAAAAGAAACACTAATAAGAACTCTTGTCTTTTCAACTATAATAAGTATCTATAAAGATATGAAATAGTTGTGATTTAAAAAAAAAAAACTAACCTTTTTTTTCTCAGAAAACATTTTTTGTTGAAGTCAAACATATAAAACAAACCTTGGTTAAGAATTTTCTCAACTACATTATCGATAACCAAATAAGTCAAAACTGAACCCAGTTTAGCAATCTCAGTGCTGTGGCAGTTATACATGTATAAAGATTTTGGTTAGTAGAGTTTGGGTTACAATATTGTGCATTCTGTTCCTTTCGACACCACTCCCCTATGCCTAACTGGTCTTAGCTCCAACACACAAAGTATCATCAAAAGAAGATTTTATGTTGTCAGGCACAGTCGGTTATGTTCTGACCACAAATAGTAGATAGACTAAACTATCGCCCGGTTCACACTCCACCCACAACTATTGAACAGGTGAAGAGGCTCATCCCTTGTTTCCTGGTTAGGATGTGGTTTCCGGTTTTTCTCTTTTCCAATCTTTTCCTTCTCATATAGCCCCCTGCACATCAGTGGCGTTTTCACCTTGCTTGGGGTGATATGATTAAAAAAAAAAAAACAAACAAACTATTCTTAAATAAATTCAATTTCATCAATGTTAAAAACCATATACCGCTAGAAAAAAATTAATGTTTCGTTGTTTATGATTTTTGTTCATATATAAGATTAATTTTTTATGTGATACATCATTAGACTACATTTCACCTGTTAACCACATTCAGTCAGTTAAGTGCCATACGTGAAACACGCTTGGGCAATCATGCCTCGAAAGAGACATGACTGACTGGGCAGAAGATTATCCTGCTGTAGGTTGCCATTGCTTTCAGCAGTAGACATGTTGCCAGCCAAGGCTATAGAACCCAATCTATCCTGTTATTTAACCCATAACTGGAAGGAAGAGACAGATTAATACCTTTCCCAAGGGTATTTGCACGTAAGTGAATGCAATGAATTCAGCTGGAATTCGAACTTGGCTCTCCAATCTCTTGTTCTGAGCCAATATCTGCTGGTTAACCACATTAAACAGGTAAAGGCTCTCCAATCTCTTGTTCTGAGCCAATATCCGCTGGTTAACCACATTAAACAGGTAAAACTTACAATATACTATAGAGCATTTAAAACTGTTTACCTCATAATTACTCATAACCGAAGCCTATCAAATCTAAATGCAAGACTACTAATGTAGAATATCAATTTTCCTACACGCTCCAAAAATGTCATTTTTCATTAATTGATTATATATGTAGGATATTAAAAGTCAGGAGATAGATAACAAATAACTTAAGTGATCTCAGTGCTATAAAAAAGCACCTGAACACATACACATAGTTTTGCTTTTTTCCATTAGAAACATTCTTGTTGATAACAGCATCATTCTCAAGAAATCTAATTGTAGAGGATATTTTAAGATAATTGAGTCTGTTTATATAAAACAATTTAAGCCAAGTCTCAACCTTACCCATTTTGATACTAGGAATGTAATGGCTGTCTTTTAAAAGACACCCTCACATGGAATCATAACCACATTTTTTTAAGAACAGTTTGAATTTCACTATTTTTATGCAATGCAAGTTAGAACACAATCTAAAACACATTAACAACCCCCTTGAAAATATCTGATGAATTGTTCTAAAGCACTTAAGGCAATAAATCATTACAAACAGTTTCTACACTACCTTCAGTCATTTAAGTTCCACTAGCAGTATAGCCCAGTGTTGCTGGGTGTAATGAAAGCTTTAAAACTAATCCATGGTTCTGGTGCTCAGACTCAGCCTAAAGAATATTTGTGTGAAGTTTGGTGAGAATAGGATAAAAATTGTGGATTTGTATAAAGGGCATACAGACAGATAAACAGACAGACACACACACACACACACACACACACAAACATCTTGCCTTTTATATATATATATATATATATATAATTGATTTTCTGCACTATTGTAAAAACTGCAACCTTGAAACTTCTGAATATCGTTTCTTATGTCTTTGTCTATGAGTGTATCAAATTTGATTAAAATCGGACCACTCCTTCTATAACCCGATTTTTTTGATTATTGATTTTCGATATTTTATCGATGGTACCTCGACACAAAACCTAGCTAAGAATACTCGCAGATGCTTATAGTACAACTGTGTAAATTTTCAAGAAAATCGGTTTTGGAGTCTATAGGTAACGGATACACACACACACACACACACACACACACACACAAAGTTCCATTTATAAATAAGTTTAGATATGTGGAACACACTTGGACAATCATGTCTTTTTCGATTTATGACTGTCTAGGCAGAAGATGTTTACACCATAAACTACTGTTTCTTTTTGTGGTAGACTGGTTGCCAACCAAGGCTATAGGACCCAGTCTGTCCCTCTATTCAACCCATAACTGAAGAAAGAAGAGATAGATTCATTCTTTCCTAAGGGCATTTTTGTGTATGTAAGTGAATGTAATGGACCTGACTGTGGATGTGCATTGTGGTGCAGAGGATGTCGGCTCGGAATGAGAAATCGGGGAACCGAGTTCAAATTCCAGTTGAATTCATTGCATTCACTTATGCGCAAATACCCTTGGGAAAGGTATTAATCCGTCTCTTCCTTCCAGTTATGGGTTAAATAACAGGATAGATTGGGTTCTATAGCCTTGGCTGGTAACGCGTCTACCAAAGAAAGCAATGGCAACCTATTGCGGGATAATCTTCTGCCCAGTCAGTCTTGTCTTGAAAGAGACATGATCGCCCAAGCGTGTATCACATATGGCACTTAACTGACTGAATGAAGATAACAGTTGGAAACATAAGTAAAGCTTCTACTGACAAAAAGTGGGGGACCAGTTTATTACTTAATAACAATAGAAAACTGATCCCCCACTAATTACTACTTATTAATACAATCCGTCTATTTTTCGTTCAGCTATAGTCTAAAGAGCAGGATAGAAAATCTTCTGCCCAGTCAGTCATGTCTCTTTCGAGACATGATCGCCCAAGCATGTTTCATGACTGAATGGACCTGACTAGAACTTCACTATCTCCCCACCTCATTTCTCATTTTTTGCAAATTCCAAGCTCTCTTCGGGAAGCTAAAGGAAAAATGTAAAAACATTAGAAAAAACTTAATAATAAATAAAACATGTATGAAAGAAAGGTTACTGCTGGGCAATATCTGTAATTGTCTATATTTGTCAAATTTGAACTGGTGGGATGCATGGGTGTTGTTCTTTTGGAGTTATTTGCAAAATTTCCTGTTTTTTTCCTTGAATTCTTTGAGGAGTGGTGGAGTTCATGTGAGGTCAGGCACCACAGGTTGGATTTTCTGCTTCCTTCTGACCTGATAATGACACCAACAGATTGACCAACCCATAAATCACAAGTTACTCAAGTTATAGAGGCTCTCTTTTTCAGAGGCAAATATTTACTAGTTGTAGACATTAACAAGATTACTTGGTATTGCCTGGGTTATAGTTTTGAAATTTCCTATTACTATTTAGTGGGTAATTTCAGTCCTGATTTTGGTATTACTACTGTCATTAAATACCGCATCAATTCATATTTATTATTACTAATTGAAAACTCCTTCTAGTGAATGAGATTTTAAGTTTCTTCTTATGGAAGCTATGAATGAGGCTTTTGGTTCCAAGGAGAGATTATAAATTCATTGAATCATATGCATTTTATTTTCTTCATAAACAACCTGTGATTTTGAGTTTTGACCATTACTTGCATTGCTTACTTTTTTATTTTTTATTTTATTTTTTTAATTTTTTTTCAGTGATTATTATTCAGAAATTAATGCTTAAATTTTCTAATGCTTGGGTTTAGAAAGAAAGCCATTCCAATGTGACTAAATGGGTAGAATTCTTGAATACAGTAATGATGCATTTAGTAACTTTCTGTTTAATTATATTTTTTTTTTCATCTTTTCCTCGTTTTTTTCATTTTTCTTCTCTTTTTCACGTTTTCTCTCTTCTTTTTTCGCTTTGCTTCTCTTCTTTTTTCGCTTTGCTTCTCTTCTTTTTTCGCTTTGCTTCTCTTCTTTTTTCGCTTTGCTTCTCTTCTTTTTTCGCTTTGCTTCTCTTCTTTCGCTTTGCTTCTCTTCTTTTTTCGCTTTGCTTCTCTTCTTTTTTCGCTTTGCTTTCTCTTCTTTTTTCGCTTTGCTTCTCTTCTTTTTTCGCTTTGCTTCTCTTCTTTTTTCGCTTTGCTTCTCTTCTTTTTTCGCTTTGCTTCTCTTCTTTTTTCGCTTTGCTTCTCTTCTTTCAATTGCTTTTAGCCAGGATTGAAACCCAGCTGAATTGGCATCAGTCGGCGATTCTACCACTGAGCTAAGGGCACTCAGTAGAAGGAGGCAGACTTTTTTAGCGTGTTATATTTTTCTTTCATCCCTTTTCTTTTCTTTCTTTGCTTTTCATCTCTTCTTTTTCACATTTTTTCCTCTTTTTTTACCCATTTCACTTTTTCTCATCAGATGTCAAATATACAGGGGGTGGGGGTCAGAAAGATCAATCAACATATTGTGTCTAAGAAATAATTTTATTCTAAATTTCATGCTATAAATAAGTAATACATGTGTAAACCAGATTAACTTTAAATTTGTTAATTTTCCAAAAAATGTGTCACAGATGTATTTTTGTAAGGTTTTTAAAACTGAGAATTAACTTTTGTTCACAAATGTGTCGATCGCTCAAAAATGGCTGAAAAATAAAATCTCAATTTTAGATTCTAATCAATAATTTCTGTTTGAAGTATACCATATAGTATTTTGTTTAGTAGAAATAGTAAATTTAATTTAATCATTTAGCTTTCAATTAAAACTATAATAAAAGTTTCAAGAATTTTTTATTTTTAAAAATTCAGTAAAGTTAGGTATCAAAAATGAGTGGAGGTCAATCAGTTAAGTGCCATACGTGATACACGCTTGGGCGATCATGTCTTCGACAGACACATGGCTGACTGGGCAGAAGATTATCCCACAGTAGGTTGCCATTGCTTTCTGCGGTAGACTGGTTGCCGACCAAGGCTATAGAACCCAATCTGTCCTGTTATTTAACCCATAACTGGAAGGAATAGACGGATTAATACCTTTCCCAAGGGTATTTGCGTGTAAGTGAATGCAATGGAATGAATTCAGCTAGAATTCGAACTCGGCTTCACGATTTCTCGTTTTGAGCCGATATCCAATGCACCACAACGCACATAGTGGAGAGATAGACTAAACTATCGCCCGGTTCACACTCCACCCACATCTATTGAACAGGTGAAGAGGCTCATCCCTTGTTTCCTGTTTAGGATGCGGTTTCCGGTTTTCTCTTTTCCAATCTTTTCACTCTTTTCCTTTATTATTTTATTTTTTTTTTTCAATTGGAGTAGATAGACTAAACTATCGCCCGGTTCACACTCCACCCACATCTATTGAACAGGTGAAGAGGCTCATCCCTTGTTTACTGTTTAGGATGCGGTTTCCGGTTTTCTCTTTTCCAATCTTTTCACTCTTTTCCTTTATTATTTTATTTTTTTTTTCAATTGGAGTAGATAGACTAAACTATCGCCCGGTTCACACTCCACCCACATCTATTGAACAGGTGAAGAGGCTCATCCCTTGTTTCCTGTTTAGGATGCGGTTTCCGGTTTTCTCTTTTCCAATCTTTTCACTCTTTTCCTTTATTATTTTTTTTTTTTTCAATTGGAGTAGATAGACTAAACTATCGCCCGGTTCACACTCCACCCACATCTATTGAACAGGTGAAGAGGCTCATCCCTTGTTTCCTGTTTAGGATGCGGTTTCCGGTTTTCTCTTTTCCAATCTTTTCACTCTTTTCCTTTATTATTTTATTTTTTTTTTCAATTGGAGTAGATAGACTAAACTATCGCCCGGTTCACACTCCACCCACATCTATTGAACAGGTGAAGAGGCTCATCCCTTGTTTCCTGTTTAGGATGCGGTTTTCGGCTTTCTCTTTTCCATTCTTTTTACCCTTACGTAGCCCCCTGCGCATCAGTGGCGTTACTGCCTTGCTCGGGGTGATATGATTAAAAAAAAAAAAAAAAAAAAAAAACCTACTCCAACCAAAAAAATATGAATTGAGAAAATTAGTTTACTTTTTATTTCTTCTAACTGCCAAGGAATCAGAGTTAAAGTGAGACTTGCAGTTTCATGACGTGAAGTTTTGAAGTTCCACAGAGAGTTTTTGTTTTGAAGAACTCAATTTTCGGCCTGAATCAGACTTTCGGTTGGAGTTTGGACTTAGCTCAAGTCAGAGTTAGTGAGGTTTTGTTTGGAAGTTCCATAGAGTGAATTGAGGAATTCGGTTATTTCTTCAAAATTATCATTGCTTTTTACTGAGCATTTTTAGTTTGGAACTGGAAGCCAATTAGCCCTGTGCAGTAGCTAGCTTAAAAGCCCGCACGGAATGCAGCTTTTATCTTCTCTATCTTCTTTCAGTTCATCTACTACCAAAAAAAAAAAAAATCTGTAAGATGCAAGGGACGTAACTAGTGACTGATTTATATTAAAATTGTTGCAATTGGACACAAAATAATATTACTTTAATTTATTTTCTAAGCACCGCTTAGATGTGGCACAAGGCCAGATGTATGGGGTACCCAGTAAGAATCGAACTCACTACTCAATTGTAATAGGTTCGAGCAAGACAAGCTTGCTGACCATTACACCATTCGAGGATTAAAGGTTAGGTTACTTAGTTTAAGTACTTGTCGCTGATAACTGATAATCAGAAAATAAATTGTTTGCAAAAATACAACATTTTAAAAAAAATATATATTCAGTTTACACCCCTGTAAACTGAATATATATCATAAAAAAACAAACTTCAAAGCCAGGTACATTTTAGCAGACTCTTTTCCTTGGGTTTATAAGCAAATTAGCCTTCATGACACAGATGTCCATTTCAATTTCATTCAAACTGTGTGTATTTACTGTTTATGTATGTATATTTTAATTCAGTGACAAAGTGAAGAAATATTTCTACAAAATTAGCAAAAAAAAAAAAAACTTTAAAGAATAATTTCTGATTATTTTCAAAATTATAAAAGTTAATGTTTTTCTCCCCTCAACTTTTATTGCTCAGCTCAGAAGAGAGGCTGTTCAAACTCAAGTGGGAGGGGAAGGTGGACTGGGTCTAATAATATTGCTTGCCAGGAGATAGTGATGTCAGTGAACAGGAGTGGTAAAACCATGCTTATGTCTACAAGGTTCAAATCCTTTTCAGTTTATATGTCTTTCTGTAGAGAATATCATGTACAAACAAATAGGAAATAATTATGTTTGTTGATTTATATATAATTATTTTTGTATGGATAAGGTTGTAGAGAATGGATGGAACTGCTCCTTACATCAGCCACTAGCCCCTCTCTGTGCTCACAAATGGTATGTATACCTAATGAAGGAAGTAGAATGGCTAGGTCAGAATATCATGGTAATACAAAGCATGAGTCGAATAGTTCTAAGAACTTATGGAATAACTATTTTACAAGTCACATTTTCTTTAGAGGAAAATGTTTATTATTGATTTTTTTCTCTTTCTTTGTTGGTAATTATTGTGGGGGCATTACCCACTTAACTATGGACTCTTCCTACCAGTATATTAACTGAGAGTTAATTACTCTCATGGCTTCAGTTCAGCTCAGCACAGTCTGTCTGTCAGTCACTAGTAAGCCAAGTTTATGTTACTGTTTTCTTGTATCTACTTTTGACTTAATATATGTTGTTAACTATACCACCGTGTTTCGAGTCATCATTTAGTGGTCCCATCACCGGTTCACATCAGTAATTAAAAAAAAAAAAACTTATTTCACCCCAAGCAAGACACTAAGACACAAGGGAGTTAGTGTTAGAGAATGTATGTATATATATATAGTCATCCGCAGACAGATCTGTTTTGCTGTATCACAGCTGATCAGTATGTTTAGGCAACCGATTGCTTTTAGTCAGGATTGAAACCCGATCAAATTGACATCAGTCGGCGATTCTACCACTGAGCTATGGGCACTCAGTAGAAGGAGGTAGACTTTAGCGTGTTATATACAGTGTGAACATACACCAGTAGCCGAGAGTGTTCTAATTCATTACTGAATGAACAATGCATAGATGCTTGAGCAGCTGCTGTTTTTTTTTCAGTCTACCATTCTTCCAGAGTGCTCAAGAGGGTGTGAGAGCTTAAACAGTCATCTGCAGACAGATTTACAATTGGAGTAGATAGATCTATCTATCGCCCGGTTCATACACCACCCATGTCTATTGAACAGGTTAAGAGGCTCATCCCTTGTTCCTTGTTTAGGATGTGGTTTCCGGCTTTCTCTTTTCCAATCTTCTCACTATTACGTAGCCCCCTGCACATCAGTGGCATTACCGCCTTGCTCGGGGTGATACGATTAAAAAAAAAAAAAAGACAAGGTGTGATGGTTAAGTTTTTTATGTAATTTTTCATGTGATCTTATGAAACATTCATCCTCAAAAATGGCTAAAAGTATAGCCAAAAGTGCTCAGATAAACAAAACATTTGAACAGTTTTCATATAATTTGTCCTCAAAAAAAAAAAAGAAATCATAAGTTCAAATGAAATCTTGTCTGTCATTTTTAATGAAACCTGTATAAAAGAGATTGCTATCCACATATATATATATATATATATATAATTTATAACATAATTGTTATAATATCACTACAAAAGTAGCTATTTTGTTTTGACACTACCTCTATCTTATCAAGTTATGTTTATTTCAAGTTAAAGAGTTTTAAAAGTTGAAAAGCAACCAAACCCTCTTCATCAGAGAGGCATTGTTACATAGTATGGACCAATCAAAATAAAGTATTTTCTAATTTGAAGAATATGAGAACACTCTAAAAACTATTTATTAGGCATTAATATTAATATTTGATTAAAATAGAGATCAGCATTGTTGATTGACTATTAGCTTCACTTTATTTTTATTGCGAATTTAAAATTCTAAATTTAACAAAGCATTAGATTTAGATTATTATAAAATTATTCAGATATTAAATGAAGAAAAGATATGGACGCAGACATATACAAAAATCTATAGACATCAACATGGACAAATAGATGAGTGTATTCACATACTAACATTACTAACATATATTTGTATACAAACACATTTACAGATGAATATACACAAATATATATACATACACAAATTTTTAACTTTTTTTTTTTATCGACGTGTCAATTTATCCATTAAATTTTAAAGCCAGGTTTGGAAAATGTCTTTAAAATCTACGATATTGGATACATGTAAGAGCGAATTTGTAAACTGGCAAGGGCCTCGTATACCAATATATGTCAATATGTGTATATACTCATCTAGATGACATTTTTATGTACAAAATTGCAGTCACTTGGTGACTAATGTTTAGCCCAATGCCTTAGACTACCAATCATTGATCTTAATTTCACTCCATAATACTGTTATCTTTAGTTATGTATCATACAATTTCACGACATAGGCAGTTATGTCTCTCCACAGCTTTGTTTTATCCTTTACCATAATTTCCAGTCCCTGCTCTATTCAGTTAAGTGCCATACGTGAGACACGCTTGGGTGATCATGTCTCGAAAGAGACATGACTGACTGGGCAGAAGATTATCCCGCAGTAGGTTGCCATTGCTTTCTGTAGTAGACTGGTTGCTGACCAAGGCTATAGAACCCAATCTGTCCTATTGGATTAATACCTTTCCCAAGGGTATTTGTGTGTAAGTGAATGCAATGAATTCAACTGGAATTCAAACTCAGCTCCCCAATTTCTTGTTCCAAGCCGATATCCACTGCACCACAAGAATCATTGATCTTAATTTTACTCCATAATACTGTAATCTTTAGTTATGTATCGTACAACTTCATGACATAGGTGGTTATGGCTCTCCACAGGTTTATGTTTTATCCTTTACCATAATTTCCAGTCCCTGCTCTATTACCAATTTATATAAACTCATGAGGTATGTTATATTTGCTGTTCCTCTCTGTCCCTCTTGGCTTCTGAAGAGCTTTCAATTCTCCAAGCTATCCTTCTTCACATTTCTATTGCCACAACTGCTCTCCTTTAACCTCCAGAGAGAAACTTTCCAACCTGCCATTAGAAAGGATGATGCTATTCTCCTGGAGAGCCACAACCTCCTTAGCCTCAGTCAGCTCAATTAACTTGAAATGGAATGACTATATTGGATCTATAAGTGTATCCCATTCCTAGGAAGGTCGGGTAAATATGTTGGGCCAGAAAGTTTTTCATCAAAATCCATCTTGCACATTTATAAATCTACCATTTATTTGTGCATTGAATACTGTTGCCATATTTGGTTAGGTGCTCTTGCTATTCACTTTGAGGTTCTTGACAAAACCGAAAGTATCTGCAATGTAATCGATCCTGACTTGGCATCTTGACTTCAGTCACTTTCTCACTGATCTGATGTGATTTTTAAGAGAATTAAAAGATAAAAAAGTTGAAAACACTTGAAGTACAGTTGTATTTTTCTAAAGTATAAAAATTTTTTCAAAGTATTGTTAAAATTTCAATATTGAAATTTGTTATTTTATCTAAAATTAGTATAGTCTATATTGCCACATGGAAATTTCTATGTTTCGAGATTTTTTTCCTTGTCATCAGGCAATGTTAGCTCATTCTTGTGAAAATGATATTCATTTGAATATAAGAGCCAACACATTTGTTGTTTATGGATGTGGGAAGACAGAAAAATTTGTGTGTATTCAAATTAACTAATCAGAATCGAGATCCACTTTAAATATGAAAAAAAGTTTATATTTTGGGGGTCATACATGATTTCTTCTTTCAATATTAACGGCAAAAGTGTCAGTCGATCAAAATCACTGTCTAGATTACATTTCCGTTGATGAATCCATTATTGTTACAAAATTATTATCTTAGTTTTCTCTGTATTTCATCAGTTTTTAAAACAAAAAAGAAAAAACATTTTATATTTTTGATCTGACTTAAAGGGGTTTTTGAGTGTAATTATACTATTTTTATTTTGATATAGAATGCATTTTATTCTAAGTTTTTATAAAACTCTTAATTTATTAAAAAAAAAATTATATCTATTTTTAAAATTTTATATATATATATATATGTATGTATGTATTTTCCATTTTTAAATGAGTTATTTCACTAACTAGGTTTCTACCTGAAGACACCACTCATGGCAGAAACCTAGGTAGCGAAATAACTCATTTAAAAATGGAACATATTTAAAAGTTCTACAATATAATTGTATTGAGCACTGGTCTAACCCTATTATGACCAAAAACTAAGTATTCAACATTTAAAATATATATATAGTCATCCGCAGACAGATCTGTTTTGCTGTATCACAGCTCGTCAGTACAGTTAGACTCTGATTGCTTTTAACCTAGGCTATATATATATATATATATATATATATATATATATAGAGAGAGAGAGAGGTTTCCCTTAAAATGACAGAGAAGGTATTATGGTTTTTTTATGTAATTTTTTTTTTTTTTTATGTAAAATAATAAAAGTTGCATAAGAGAGATTGCTGTCCAAATACACACACATATATTACAAAGATTTTGGTTAAAATAAAATTACTACAGTATTTTTTTCCTTTTCCTTTCCAGTTCCAAACGTTATATAGTCAGTTTCTGTTCAAGCCATTCATAACATCCATATATGGGCTGTCAGTAGCCATATCAACAAATGCTTAAATAAGATTTCTGCATGAATAAACATAATGAATGTGAATTTATTTTTACCTAAAAATGCCTTGGAATTTGAATGCATCTTTTGTTTGTTTTTAATTTTTTGGTATTTGTTTTTACTGTAAGTGTTTAAAATATTTAATCATAATAGGAATATTACAAATCTCTCTTTGTACAAAAATACCTCAGATTAGGCTCTCTGGTCTGGGAGGCAGCAAGTTGAGGAGAAGGATGAAAGGCTCATTACTACCCATATCTGAGAGACTTTGGAAGGTTTGGATCCTGCAGTGTACCATGGTGGTGTGTGTGGGTGGAATAAGCAATAATGGCTGATGTGTGTGTGTGTGTGTGTGTGTGTGTGTGTGTGTATATATATATATATATATACACACATACACACACAAGGATGTTGAAAATTTCTTGACATAAGCCACTTTTCAACATTTGAAAAATATAAGAAAGAGTTTGGGAATCTCAATTAGATTCCCAAACTCTTTCTTATATTTTTTGACACCTCCCACCTTTGCGATGGGTAAATTGTCGCCACATTATGTTTTTAATTTTGCACATACACATTATTTATTCTTGATTTGTCAACTGCACAATATAGTAGGTTCAGTTGGACATTGTTTTTGACATAAAGAGAGCCATGATGCAATTTACTCCACCAGAAATTTTGAAACGGCATGCCGTACTGCTTGGCATTGGCACTGAAAACTACAATACAATCTGAGGATAGTGCAAAGAATTCAGAAAGAGTTGGATGAGTTTAATGGCGTTTACAAAGATACAGCAGCTCAGAAAACTCACTGGTCCTTCTGATCAGAAAAAAACTCCCAAATTTGTTGGATTGAAAAGATCCCTCCAAGACAATTGGTTCTATAGCCAGGGAGGTAGTATTGCCCTGGATCAATAGGTTCTTCCAGCAGCCAACCTATGTTTAGCAACAGAACTTTGCACCATGTCACAAGCAGGAGAATCTTGTCATAGCTGTCAGGCCGTTTCTGCGATCACATCTGGTAGCCTAACGGCAACCATTGATTATTGTTTGGTGTGCAATTGAGAGAGAAACCAACCAAATTCTTTGTAACACAAAAGGCTAACTGAATGAAGGCAAGGATTATGGCAGCATTCATCAACTTAAACAAGGAGATTGTCCAGGAGATTCCAAAATCATTTGCAGGTCATAGTTGAAGCAAACGATAATTTTATTGAATAAATTTACTCTTTAATATTTAAAGATAATTTTGGTAAATATTTGTTAAAATGTCAGTGTTGTTTTCATTTTTTTTGCATAATTTACACGACAATTTATCCATCGCATCCTGTATATATGTGTTAAAGACAATTGACAAGGTACTGGGATTAAGCATTTTATTTAATTCTTTTTGTGTTCATACAAGTGTTTTCTTTTCCTGACATGCAAATATACTGTTTAATTATAAAAAAAACAGTATCTCCTCTAATACGAGTATCCATTAGAAATAATGTTTAAACAAATAAAATATGTCGAAGTTAATCCATTTCATAAGATTTATAGGCAGCAAATTTTCTTTTAAACATGTCAGATTAAATAAATTACAAACAATATGTTTGCTTATTTTTAATAAAATCTGTTCATAATCACGGATAATCTTTTGTGTATTACAATCAAAAGATGTCAGAAATGAGCTGTAACATTGACAGATAAAGCACACCCTTGAAGATACTTCGGAAAGAGGTTGAAAGTACTTTTGATTGTAATACACAAAAGATTATCAATGAGTATGAATGGATTTTATTAAAAATAAGCAAAAATATTTTTTGCAGTTTATCTAATCTGATATATATATATTCAAATTTTCTTAAATTGGATGGCTATTTCGACAGTTAAATTTAATAACCATCTAATCAGTGAGACCAAAACACAAATTTGTATGTGTATGTAAAAAAAATAAAATAAAAAGGTAGGGACAAAGAAAGAAGAGACAGATCATTGCTACTGGAACATGTTAGTTCTGGCACGTGGGTGACAGTAACAAGAAATACAATAAAATAAAAATCAGGAAAAAATAGGCCGGACAAAATTATGGCTTTTCAAGGCCAGTGTTGAAGAGCCATGAATAATGTTAATACCAAAACAAACTGTTTAAACATAACTTAAGTTAAAAATTAAATTGAAAGAATTAGAAGGAAAATAGATTTAAGGAAAGTTGTTATATAGTTTATTTAGACGACTAATAAGAAGAAATGAAACAACTATTTTAAGGAATTTTAATTTTAGATTAATTATTAGGAAGTTAAATTTAAATCTATGTCGGCATTAATACCAAAACAAACTGTTTAAGCATAACTCTTTTGTTTCTTTGGTTTTTTTTAATCATATCACCCCGAGCAAGGTGGTAACTAGGAGTGAAAAGATTGGAAAAGAGAAAGTCAGAAACCACATCCTAAACAGGGATGAGCCTCTTCACCTGTTCAATAGACGAGGGTAGAGTGTGAACCGGGCGATAGTTTGAATTCCAGTTGAAGCCATTGCATTCACTTACACACAAATACCCTTGGGAAAGGTATTAATCCGTCTCTTCCTTCCAGTTATGGGTTAAATAGCAGGACAGATTGGGTTCTATAGCCTTGGTCGGCAACCAGTCTACCGCAGAAAGCAATGGCAACCTACTGCAGGATAATCTTCTGCCCAGTCAGTCATGTCTCTTTCGAGACCTGATCGCCCAAGCGTGTATCACGTATGGCACTTAACTGACTGACTCTAAAAAAAATAAAAAAGAGTGAGAAGATTGGAAAAGAGAAAAAACCGGAAACTGCATCCTAAACAGGAAACAAGGGATGAGCCTCTTCACCTATGGATGGGAATCAAGTAGATAAAAAATGGCAATTGATGTTACATTTAAAATTTTGGAGATTGTAGCATATAAATGGAAGTGAGTTTCACAAACAGAAAGTACAAGGAAAGAAACAGAGTAGAAGAGGTACTTAACTGTTTGATGATAAAAGAGCAGGACTTTAATGCCAATCTAGTAGCATTAGTAAACACAAGTGGTCAAAGTAGCAGGGAGAAAAGCTCATCACTGCCATCAAAATACTTGTAGAAAGAGTAAAAAAGGGACTGAAAGTGAGCTGCCAGGTCAGGATCACTTATATTGCAGATCCTCCCCTGGATCTAGTCAAGAACCTCAAGATGGATAGCAGGAGCACCCAACCAGCCATTGCAACATTATTCAATGCACAGGCAAATATAAGATTTATAAATGTGTAAAATAAATTCTGATGAGAAAAACTTCCTAGCCAGACACAATAAACCAAACTTCCCAGCAGTAGATGCAACTATGGCTTAAGTTAAAAATTAAATCAAAAGAATTAGGAAAATAGATTTAAGATTTTAAAAATAAAACGATAGAACTAGAAGGAATATAGAAAGGGAAGGTATTATTCACTCGTAGCACAACTCTGAGTTTCATACACAATGCAGTTGTCTGGTGCTGATTGAAAACTTACCAGTCAAATGTATATTTATTATTAACATAATTTCACCATAATTAATTTAAATAACGTTTAAACAAATGAATATAAAATGTCTCACGCATTTAGACATCGTTCATTCAGTAATGAATTTGAGCACTCTTGGCTACTAGCATATGTTTACATTGGATATAACACGCTAAAGTCTGCCTTCCTTTACCGAACATCCATAGCTCAGAGGCAGAATTGCTGACTGATGTAAATTTGATTGGGTTTCAGTCCTGGTTGGAAGCAGTTGGATGTCTAACTATACTGATGAGCTTTGATACAGCGAAGCAGATCTCTCTACAGATGGCTATATATATATATATATATATATATATATATATATATATAGATATATACAGATATATACATACACGCTATAGTCATCTGCAGACAGCTCTGTTTTGCTGTATTACAGCACATCAGTACGGCTTAGACTCTGGTCGCTTCCTAACCCAGGATTGAAATAATATATTTCTAAACATATACTGTTAAATATAAGAGACAATGTCTATGTTTAATCATGAGCCGTTCTAAACATTGTATTTTGGCTTTAATTTCAGGTGAAAATAAAGACAAAATTCTCCAACATTTGGGTAATTTTTTATCAAGTTGGTTCTAATCTTTCGGATCACCTGATCAATTAATAAAAAAATTATCCAAATGTTGGAGTATTTTGGTCTTTATTTTCACCTGAAATTAAAGCCAAAATACGATGTTTAGAATGGCTCATGATTAAACATAATAGACATTCATTGTCTCTTATATTTAACAATATATGTTTAGAAAATTATCTGCTGCCTCGATAGACTACACTATATATATAGTCATCCGCAGACAGATCTGTTTCACTGTATCACACCTCATCAGTACGGTTAGATTCCAATTGCTTTTAACCCAGGATTGAAACCCGACCGAAGTGGCGTCAGTCAGTGATTCTACCTCTGGGCTATGAGTATTCGGTAGAAGAAGGCAAACTTTTTAGCATGCATATTGTCATTATACCCGCCCAATAGCCAAAATGATCTAATCCATTACTGAATGAGCGAGATATATATATATATATATATATGTTCACTGGTAGCACAACTCTGAGTTTCATACACAATGAAGTTGTCTGGTGCTGATTGAAAACTGATCAGTCAATGTATATTTATTACAAATTAAAGCTCTGTTATACCTAAAGTACTAGTTTATTTGCACCACTACTCAATGTGTAATTATATAACACACACACATACTATAGCCCAAACAGTTGGGGCTACTATTTGGTTTTAATAATTAGCAAGTTTCATACCTTCTTCAGTTTAATTAACTGTTACTGAGCTATGATAATTAAACTATTTACCCTATTAGATCATGGATTCATTCTTTTCAGAAAGCAGGTTGCCTAAAAATTACAATTCTCCAGCCCTAAGATTGTCATTAGCCGGCAAGATAGATTCAACAAAACGTGCTCAAATTTTAAGGAAACTTTTTTTTTTTTTTAATCCTATCACCCCGAGCAAGGCAGTAACGTCACTGATGTGCCGGGGGCTACGTAAGAGTGAAAAGATTAGAATAGAGAAAGCTGGAAACCACATCCTAAACAGGGAACAAGGGATGAGCCTCTACACCTGTTCAATAGACGTGGGTGGAGTGTGAACTGGGCGATAGTTTAGTCTATCTACTTCAATTGAAAAAATAAAAAGAAAAGTGAAAAGATTGGAAAAGAGAAAACCAGAAACCGCACCCTAAACAGGGAACAAGGGATGAGCCTCTACACCTGTTCAATAGACGTGCGTGGAGTGTGAACCAGGCGATAGTTTAGTCTATCTACTCCAATTTTTGGCATTAAATAACCCACAGAGATTGATATCCCGTTAAACAAAACTCGAAAATTTATTTAACAAAATTTATTATTGATATAGTGCAGTGTGTGACTTACTTCAGGTCATGCCAGAATAGGCTTTTCACTTAGCATCCTTTTTAAAAAAGCCAAGTGCAGGGTTATTTGTA